>JAJOOR010001782.1:0-74446 GCA_036250505.1 Solanum acaule
ATTGTTGCACATTTTACAAATGCAGATTTAGAGTTGTCAACTTCAAACATTTTTACACAAGTGGTGGAAGGTATAGTTTGTTTGACAATAGTGCCAGGGGGATCAAATCAAATTTCTATACTTGGAAATTTGGCACAAGCCAATTTTCTAATTGGATATGATCTTAAGGCCAACAAAGTATCCTTTAAGCCTACAGATTGCACCAAGTACTAATGTTTTTTAGCAGTTATTCAAATTTTATTGAGCAATTCTTGATTTCTTATATTTACTTGCATTTGATGCTTACCAATAGAGATTATATTTTTATTGTGTATTCAATGAAGGAAAATGAAATCAAGAAGTGACCTTTACAAAATCTCAAGATTATAATCTGAATTACTTACTCCACCTTCTATATGAAAATATTGTCTCCATTTATTTTTACTTGTTCATGTTTGATCTGTTATTTTCAAGATCATAATTCTATTATGTGTCTCTGTCTTATTCCACCATACCCCCTACCTTTGTTAGGATAGTGATCAATGAAGTCGGTTGACGTCTCAGAGTTAAATGAGGGACAAACCCTTCAACATATACTTCCATGTGACCTTAAAAAGTTACCTTTTTTAGTGGAACTTATCGAAATTCCACTCGCTTAGATCTAATTACTTAGATATCTGTAATATTAAGAATCTTACTATATTTTGATGCATCCAGGTATGTTCAGATACATATATTTCGAGATACATAAGTCAAAATTAGGTATAATTTATTCTAGATTCACTGTATCCAAGTGGATTCACACATATTTGGGATACATGACTATCTTTCTCACCATCTCGCTCGCCTCTCTGCCTATTTAGTAAATATGGTAGCAAAAATACACGTATCTTGGTGTATCTTCCTCAATATATGATAGAAAACTCTTAATTAATTGTAAAATACATAAGTATTTAAAAGTATAAGTAGAACTAGTATATATGGTATGAATGTATGTCTAATAAGGCATTTCCCCCCCTTTTTTTACCCCTTCAGACCCGACCACATAAAAATAACTTAATCCATCTTCTACTCAGTCATAAAATGGATTTGGGTCGGATTTTAGTAAAATAGGAATTGAGTTTTTTTTTAATTGAGTCAGATCTGTAATTAGATAGTGATAATATATATGCATCACTTTTTTAACGAGTATTGTGGAGAAACATATTAGTTCATTTTCCGAAATGATGACATTGTTATAAAGTCAATGGATTGTATTACATGAATATTTTCATATAGTAGAAAGTTAATGGATTTTATTAGAGTAAATTTTAGGTTTAGCAAATATAAAAATCATATTTGTATACTATAACTATAGTTTATA
This sequence comes from Solanum acaule, assembly GCA_036250505.1. Classification (NCBI taxonomy): domain Eukaryota; kingdom Viridiplantae; phylum Streptophyta; class Magnoliopsida; order Solanales; family Solanaceae; genus Solanum; species Solanum acaule. The sequence goes on from JAJOOR010001782.1 coordinate 1,343, forward strand.
TAATTGCGCTCCATAGCAAACTTTATGTTTGCTATGACTATTAATATGTATATTTCGGTATACATATACAAAAGATCAATTGTATAATCTGTTTCAGTATACATATACAAAAGAATCAATTGTATAATCTGTTTCAGTATACATATACAAAAGAATCAATTGTATAATTTGTGTGTGTATAAAGCGAGAAATAGAGAAAGACAAAAGAAAATTGGGCAGGGAAAGATCTGTATTTGTATAATTATAAGTGTATAGGATGAAAATTTATGTATTTCTATTTGTATATATAATTTTCTCTCACTTTATACAAACACAAATGCAAATTAAACATTTGTGTTTGTATAAAGTGAGAGAGACGAGTGAGAGTGGCGAGCGAGATTCTCTGGGGAGAGAGGCGAACGAAAAGATATGTATATATATATATATATATACACACACACACACACATACAGTTTTCTATCACTTTATACAAACACAAACACATTTTATACATTTGTGTTTGTATAAAAGTGAGAGAGGCGAGGGAGAGATTGCCAACGAGAAAATCAGAGTGGCGAGCGAGAATTTCAGGGAGAGAGGCGAATGGCAATAGTTTGCTACGGGTTGCAATTAAATCAAACTGTGGTTATAGCATTTAATTTGAATTAATAATTTGCTATTTTACACAATTTTCCAATTTTATTATACTCATTATTATTAGTAGAAAATATGGAATGTAAATATAAGGAGTATATATGGCATGATCAAATAAAATCTAATATATCCATGTATTTTATGGAAAGTGAAAGTCAACTTTACAAAATGTCCCACTTCATACTATAGTATTTGATAATTAATGGAAACAAAATCTGACTTTCTCCCCTATTACATTTTCTTTAATTAATTAGACTTGGACATACAATTTGCTACCTATAAAATGGTACTAAACATTGTCTCCATCATTTTTTAACCATGGAGATTAATACTAAAGCTTTCACTCTTATGTTGGTTGTTCTATCGTTCTTTCATCTTTCTTTAGTTTCTAGTCGTAAAAGTATAAATGGCTTCACTCTAAATCTTATACATCGTGATTCTCCTCTTTCACCTTATCACGATCCATCAAACAGTCCATCTGAACGCCTTCAAAAGGCCTTCCATTGGTCATTCTCCCGGGCTTCTTTTTTTGGGGTAAAATGTGTTCAATCAATCAAATCAACTCTTACACCAAACGAAGGTGAATTCCTCATGAAAATATCCATTGGTACTCCCCCAATAGACACTTTTGTCATTGCTGACACTGGTAGTGACTTGACATGGACACAATGTAAGCCTTGTGTTAATTGTTTCAAACAATTGACACCTATTTTCAATCCCAAGAATACCTCTTCTTATAAAACTATTGGTTGTCACAATAAACTTTGTCAAGGGTCACTATGTAACAATAATAGATGTAATTATGAAGTGAGTTATGGTGATCAATCTCACACTATGGGTGATCTTTCAATTGAAACTTTCACATTTGCTTCTAGTTCTGGTAAAAATGTTTCAATTCCTAACATTGTGTTTGGTTGTGGACATGACAATGGTGGCACATTTACCAATGCCACTTCTGGTATCATTGGCTTAGGTGGTAGCAATGCCTCAATTGTCAACCAAATGCATCATGAAATCAAAGGGAAACTCTCTTATTGTTTGATCCCATTGGAATTATTGTTAGATAGTTCTAATGCAACTAGTCGCATCAACTTTGGTGACAATGCTGTTGTGTCTGGTCCTGACGTCATTTCAACTCCCATCTACAAAAAGGAATCACCAATATTTTATTATCTAAATTTGAAAGGTATCAGCATTGGAAACAAGACGGTGGAATTCAAATCTTCTCCGATTTCTCTACCTGGTTATGATCGAGGCAACATTATAATTGATTCTGGCACAACATTAACATATGTGCCTGATGTTTTTTACTTGAATTTGGAATCGTTGTTGATGCATTCGATCAATGCTACTAGGAAGGATGGTACTTATGGGGGACTTGATTTGTGTTATGAGTCTAATGAGAATGGTACTATTGATGTTCCAAAGATTGTTGCACATTTTACAAATGCAGATTTAGAGTTGTCAACTTCAAACATTTTTACACAAATGGAGGAAGGTATAGTTTGTTTGACAATAGTGCCAGGAGGAAATCAAATTTCTATACTTGGAAATTCGGCACAAGCCAATTTTCTAATTGGATATGATCTCAAGGCCAATAAACTGTCCTTTAAGCCTACAGATTGCACCAAGAACTAATGTTTTTTTTAGCAGTTATTCAAATTTTATTGATCAATTCTTGATTTTTTAAATTTACTTGCATTTGATGCTTACCAATAGAGATGATATTTTTATTGTGTATTCAATGAAGGAAAATGAAATCAAGAAGTGACCTTTACAAAATCTCAAGATTATAATCTGAATTACTTATTCTACCTTTTATATGATATACTGTCTCCATCTATTTTTGCTTGTTCATGTTTGATCTGTTATTTTCAAGATCATATTTCTGTTATGTATCTCCGTCTTATTCCACCATACCCCTACCTTTGTTAGGATAGTGATCAATGAAGTCAGTTAAAAACCATGACATCTCAGAGTTCAATTTCAGCAGAAACAAAAAAACAATAGATGAAGAGATTTCCCCTCACCTATCCTAGCTTTGGTAGACAGAGTGACATGATACTTGTTGCTTGTGGGAGGTAGAGGTATTTTGTGGAATTGATCGAGTTGCACACCATTAAGGTCCATCCTAGATCTTTAATATTTAATTTCATTTCATTTGATGATACTTCCTCTTTTGGTATCTTTGTTTGCTCAAAGAAGATATGAAACAAAGGATATGAGTATTCAGTTAGCTTCGAAGATCAGTCAAATCGACACTGAATAAGCTAAAAGTGCGACATAAATAGAGGTAGAGGGAGTAGTATGCACCAAGAATTATTGACTTTCACATTATAACAAGATACATAATTTAACCTCAAACAAAATGATACATAATAGTTTCTCTATGGGGAAACCAAAACACACAATTCTGTGCAGAGTTGGCTTTCCCTTATTGTGTTACATATTTGATACACTACTTCAATTCCATATTTTTCTTTTTTCCCATCAATCATCTATGTTATCCGTATCTAACGGACTAGCATTCTATTCAAAATTTCTGTTCTTGCAAGTTTTGTTACAGGGGTAAGGACAATCGATCTCTTGGAATCGTTTTCTTTCATAATACCAATCTCCAACTGCTTTGGCAATCGTCTGTAAGAACACAATTTTTTGGAAGTGTCAATAGTTGTCTATAACGGAATGACAGAATTTTGTGTAAGATAAACAACAATAACAACATAACCAGTATATTCCCACAAGTGGAGTTTGAGAACGATGGAGTGTATACAGACCTTACCCCTACCTTTACGGGGGTAGAGAGGCTTGTTGTGTATAATAAATGTAATTTTGAAATAGTTTTGAGTTCATGATTGAGTACCGTGCCAGATAATACTGGTGAGTCATCCCTTAGCCATGTCTCTTGTGTTCCGGTTTGACAATGTGCATAACAAGAATTGATGTAATACCCTCGCGTTGAGGAAGGGCCAAGTGAATTCAATGCTTTCAAGAACTCTGACCTAAAAGCTGAGAAATTACACCATGTATTAGATACAAAGTGTAAAACACACCTTCTAAATGTAAATATTACATATAATTTAGCGTCTTCACGCTTACTATAACTAGTTATTTTTAGTTTAAAAGTGTCAGCCCACAAAGGACAGGCTGATTCAATATTGTTGTTTACTATATTCTGGTTGAGGTTGTTTTCCTTTACCAATATTGAAGCGTTTAACCATTTCATCCAAAAGCCTTAGAGCTAGATATGGTCACACACTTCAATATGGTATCAGCACAAGAAGAAGTTATGGGATCGGATCTCATTTTATTAAAATGAATTCCCACTTGTGTGGCCCATGGTAGGAAGAATAAGGTGTGCATGTGAGGGGCATGTTGAAAATATAATTAAATAATAAAAGTATGTTTTCTCCACTAACAACTTAGTTTTTAGATGATATGATCACACACTTCAATAACCAACATATAGGTTCTTTGAATTCCCATTGATTGATAGCTTAACGGTGTACTCCGAGTGAATGAAGGAACAACAAAGGGCTTAAGAGTCTTAACCTTGCATAGTTTGGAGTTGAGCAGACGAGCATTTCAATATGTCAAGCTTGCAGTTGCGCCAAGTTCCATGAGGATCAGCAACGCCAGGAGCCAAAATGTTCTTTATCTGAAAATTTTAAGAACAAAGTATACGCAAAAATCAACGATTTTAAAGGGCCAAAACGTCTTCATATATAGTGTATCTATATATAAAATAACTTCGAGATAACGAAGACTAAATTCTTATGCAGTGGAAAGTCAAATAATAAAACGTTCATGTGGAACTTTGGTTTTATTACAGAAGTAAATCAGCAAGAAATTTCAGACATGAACTGACCTGCCAGGAATCATAGGCTGCATTTACTAGGAAAAGTGGTGTCTGGATTTGTTGCGCAACGTTTTGTGGGAAAAAACACTGCAACATAGCGGTGTTTTTGCGTAAGATGATGCATCAAATAAGGGAAAGATAATTTTTTGTGAAAATAACTTCTCTTACCAATCCCGGTTTCAGTCTTGAAGTACACGATTGAGGCAAATTCTTCGCGGAACCCTGAATCCAATTGATAATGTAACACACTTAGTACAAGTAAAATAATATCAATAGAACTTCCTTAGTGACTTTACACAAAATTTTACAGTTCATTGTAGGTCCGAACATCAATTTTGGTATGAAGAGGACATCAAATTACGTGATAAGAGAATTACTCTCCATCAAATTCATGTGAAGGTGTCTGACTAGGCACGGAGTTTGAGGACAGAAGAAATTTTTTTGAAACTAATGGACTATAAAAACAAGTCATTTGTGACTATAAATCATTTTAGTGAAGGTAAAAAATGAGAAGTTTAATGTTAAAATTGTTACTAAATATAGAAATATGTAGTTCTTTTCGAGACTAACTAAAAAAGGAAAGAGTGTCGGAGGGAGTATAGGTTAACGAAGCATACATGTGTGTTAACAACTTCACTGTAAAACTGTTCGATATGAGAGGTACCAGAAATAGTTTGCCTGCAAGAAGAGAATAAAAAAAATTTACTTAGTAGCAACTCAGAAATCTAAATTTCTCGCGAATTTTGAGAGTTGGCCATGATTAAAATAACAAACACAAACGCTTACGTGTTGATAAAGAAACCAGCATCTGAGAGACATTTTACTTTAGCACCCGGTGGAAGGAGACCTTTAAATCTATCACAATGTAGAATTGCAGCCAAACTACCAGCTGAACATCCCGCAAGAATAGCCTACGATTAGAAAAAACTTTCTATCAGCAACTAAACAATGTGTCACAACGAGCATATATAATCATGTGCAACTAAACTTTCTATCGTACATTCTGAGCGTTGTTCATTCCTTTAGCCAAGAAATCCTCCATAACAGCTGAAAAAATTCTGGCTCCTCTGTAGAATACTTTTGTTTTCTGTCATAATTCAACATGTCCATTAAGAATCAATGATATAACGATACTAACACAACTCGTCATTTATATCAAATCAATAATTGTATAATGTTTTAACATAGAATTACCGGATCGGCTGCTGCAACATCACCAGTAAAGGATGATCCATCACAATATCTAATTCTAATTCTGTTCCAATTGTAAAAGTCTACAATTTCCAAAACACATTCAATCAGAATAATGTTTAAAAACAGAAAGGCGTTAAAACGATGTATATGAACAAGGGTGAAAAGCTCTACCTGGATTAAACTTGGCCTTGTTGCTCAAAATTCCTGAGAAAGACACTGTCTTTACCATTAGTTTCGATGATCCCAATCGTGTTTTTGTACGTTCAAGGCAAGTTGTGGCATTATTGCACCATGCTCCTCCCTGAAGTCATCGGATGAATTCAAATGCAAATTCATGTAGGCAGTCCAAAATAATTGTTCGTAAATCACCAGCAAAGATGATTGGAACAATACAGAGAAGATTAACATGGCCCCTAACAAAGATGATACGAACAAATTGAGAAATGATCCAAATTGTTATAAAGAGACAAACCTCAAGTTGGATAAACCAATTGTTAACTCCAGCTCCAAATCCTTTATCAAAATGGTATGCTGGTGGACTTCCATCCAAACATACTGCAAAAACACAACATTGACATAAAAAAAAATCAAACACATTTTCACATATTTGAATCTTTTGTCTTGGAATCCGTGGTGGATTTAGGATTTAGACGTCATCAATTCTAAAGTTGAATCTATATGACATCTATACTTGTTTTCACAAAAATTATACATAAAGTTCGAACCAAAAGTCAGGGGTTCCCGCCAAACCCGTAACTCTACGCTATATCTAGAGTCGGAGCTACAATTCTGCTTATGAGTTCAGGTTCGCTTTGGCTTGTGTTAAAAATCTGCTTAATATGTATAAATAAATTATTTAAAACATAGTAAGCTGTATTTTTTTAGAATTCAGAATCCATAAACTCAAAATCTTAATTCCGTCTCTACGTGTTATCCCCAACCCCAACCGAAAAAAAAGGATAATTACTTTGATTCATTGTCATCAAAATCAAAATATGTCCACATTCCTAAACTCTTTTCCAGAATTAGTGGCGGATTCAAAATTTAAACTAATAAACTCCAAGTTGAAACAACAAATTCTTAAATTGTATATGTTGACTCCATCTATACTTGTTTTTCACATAAACATACATAATGTTCGAATCAAAAGTCACGGGCAGTGGATCCAAACCCCATCGGCGGAAAATTATATAATTTATACATGGTTAAAATATCTTTTTAGGCATATATAGTAGATGTCGAACCCCGCTACTTCGTGTGTCTATTTTTTCAGATTTTGAACCCCTTATTGAAAATCTTGACTCCGCCACTAGTCATGGGTTCAGCCAAACCCATGACTTCTACATTAGATCCAGGGGTGGAGCTACAGTTCAACTTACAAGTTCGAGTTCACTTTACCCTTATTGTGTATAATAATATATCTAAAACACACTAAGCTACCATTTCTAGAATCCAAAACTCGTAAACTCAAAATCTTAGCTCCTACTCTAATCGGAAAAAAAAAAAAAAATCGTACCAGCTCCTTTAGCTACTGCACTTTGTAGATAAGTAATATCAACTGGATGTCCTTCAGTAATTAAAACAATTAGCAAAGTAAATATTGCACGTAGCAATAGTTGCATTGCCCCTTTTACCATCCTGCATATATTAATTAAATTATGTAAACAAAATAATATAAATAACCAAAAAAACACAAAAATCCTAAAAATTTAAGTGAAACCAAGAAAAGAAAAACATATCGTTTTTAGAAAGATTTAATACTTTCTATATTACAAATTTAGCAAAAATTTCATTTTTTTTAACCATTAATGTTACTACTTTCTTCTTTTTTTTCCATTAAAACATATGATACAGAAAATGCAAAGAATAATCAAACAAACCTATTTCAGAACCAACAAAAAAAAATTACTTAAAATACAGAACTGAAATATTAGTTCAATATATGATTAATTACCTGGAATAGCAAATATTTTGAAGAAAAAAATAATCTGCAAATGAATTATTTGTGTTGAAATCTGCAGTATAATAAATCCAGCTGTGAGTATTATTATTTTTGGACCAGAAAAACAGGGGTCCCAAAAGCAAATGGTGGATGAGACTACAGAGTAGAAGCATATATTTATAGGACTAAAAAAGAAAAAGTTATATACTTCCCCTGGTTTCAATTTGATACATAGTTTGAAAAATTATAAAGATTTTTAAATTTTCCGATTTTAATGTCATAATTAATTTACATGTTGACCTAATTTTGTAACATTTAACGGTTTTTTTTGGTTTCATATTGGGTTTAATATTCATATGGGAAATTGACTAAATTTGAATTTGTGTCAGAAAAATCATATTAGAGATAAAAAAAACTCTTTAACAAAGGCGATTCTTTATCTAGAGGGACTCAAATCAAAATTTCTAATTAAAAATAAATAATTTTTACTACTCCACCACAATCTTTGTTGATAACATGGCTAACTAAGTTGTACAATGCTTTGAAGAATTCTTATGAAAACTTATCCAAAAATATTGTACGTTAAAGATTCTCAAAAGATATATTTTGAAAGCTTCTTTAAAAACTTCCTTTAGTAAAGTAGTAGTAAGAGAGATCTTTAAATCTTGTAGTTTTAAGTTTAAAATATGTAAAATATATATTTTTTTAAAAGAATTATCTTGTTATTTTAAATGCGCTATATGATTTTAAGAAAATTTATCCCTAGAAACTCTTTAAATAATTGAACAACACCGTAAATAATGACGAATCTAATATATATCGTGCAAATTCACAAAAAATCAATAACTTTTGTTCAAATCACCAGATTATAAAAATTAAGACATTAACTACATAGCTATAAATATTTCATTGTAAATTTATTTATTATTGCACATTAACTTAAAATTATCGTAAAAATTCGTAAATTTTATAATCTTAAATTCATTGCTGACAAAAAAAATACTTACACTACCAATGTATCAAACTTTATATATAAATTTAATATCAAGAAAAAAATTCAATTCACAAAAACTCACTTACCCCCAAAAAAAAAATAACAAAGATTCCGTCTTAATTAACATGCTTTTTACTCATTTTTTTAATGTTATATTGTAGAATAAGAATCTTTCAGAAGTTTTGTTATATCCAAATTGAAGAAAGAGAAGAGAAAAATCCAACGTTAAAGCTGTTTTTTTTCTTCTTTTTTTTTTTCTGAAGAAAGTGCATATAGTATAAAGGCTTCTTTATTTTTAATATGTCAGAATAAAGAAAGAAATTAAAATATTAGGAAGCTGCCGACACACATTCATTCGTTAAACACATTTTCTTCCAAGGTGATTTAATTATGTACTTTTTGTTTAAGAAAAATTAATGTTGTTAAGTTTCGAGGAATTAAGATTTTTTGGTCAATTATAAATTGAAAAGAAAATATATATATATATATATATAAATAGAGATTTCTTATTAAACATAAAAAAGGTTTGTAAGTGGCTTAAAAAATTAATTTAACTTGTTATTTTCTGTGTTTTAATTATCGTATTATTTTGTTATTACTATTGATATTTCTGTAGTTTATAAATGTTTTTCATAAATTTGATATTGAAATTATTCTTTTTATTTGAAAAAATGGATAAGATCTATGTAAGCACTATCCTTTTTTAACTTTTGCATGTAGAAATACATTAAATATATTGTTATTGTTACTCTACATTTTTTGTATTTTCTCTTTTTAAGTTGTTTTGACATATATTTTTTGAATTAACGGTCCATTAAAATAAAATTATATATATTTATATAGCTTTTAAATTTTGTCATAGAAATACACTGAATATATTATTATTATCTTAAAAAAAAAATTGGTTGCTAATAAGTAGAGACAAAAACCATGTGCTGAGTGATGGAAGCTTTATCGGCTAACGCGTTCCATTCAATGAATGGACAAAACAGTTGAAGTGAAATTTGAAAATTGAGAGAGAGAGTGATGTTTTTTCTTTTTTTTTTTCTTTATCATGAGTTTTTTTTTTTAAATAATAATAATAATAATACTTATGTATAAACGGTTCCTTGAAAATGGAGTAATAGACGTTTGATGATTAAGAAAAAATTGAGAGAAATATTGAAAACGGTTTTGATTTTGATGTGAAATATTAGCTTTTATCTTTTAACTATTGATAATTAAAAGTATATTTTTATTTATCTAACTCAATTTAAATACACTCATGATATGTCTTATGATATAGTAAGTGATTTCGAACTTTTGTATGAGTGTGGGGCTCTTTATAAAAAGTCGAGAGAAGTATTGAAAATAATACTCATAAATTTGACGAGAATTTAAGGGTGTATTTCACTTTTGTTGCTAGATTAAGGATGTATGCAAGTTCAATAAATCAAGTAAAGGGGTGTTTTTCAGGTTGTCGATAGTTTGGAAATGAAACTAATAATTCTCGTCAAGTTCAAGGGTGTTTTCAATACTTTTGTCTTAAAAAAATCACTTTTTCTAGAGTTGAAATTTGAAAAACACGTTTGGCCATGAAAATTCGAAATTCAATTTGAAGTTGAATTTCAAAATTTGAAAAATATATAATAAAGAGTTATTTTTACTTTTTCACTCCAAATTACACATAAAATTTAAGAATTATTTTAAGAAAAATTACAATAAAATATGATCAAACACCCGCTGAATTTAAGGTGGGTTGATAAGTCCAAGGGTTGTGAAAAAGAGTTGATAGTCTAGAGATTGTTTGAGGACAAACAAAAGTCTAAGTGTGGGGTGGTGATCTTAGGCATATTTATATGCCTAAGTTGTCAATATTTGCCCATGAATTGATTAGTTTAAATAATGATCTTTAGTGTCTGGCATACTGTTGGGCGCGTCGTTCCAAGGCTTGAAAGACAGAGTCCTGTTTGTGGCGTGCTGAAAGGCGCGACGCGCCAACACTGATACAACTGGAGCATGCTCGTGGGGCAATGAGAGGCGCGACCCGCCAAGGAAATCCCGATTTTTCTAGCTTAAGTTGTGTTAAAAAGGATTCCTAGTTGAAGCAGATTTTGTCTCCAATTTTTCAAATCTTATAAATAGACCCCTTGGGCTACATTATGGGGGTTCAACTTTTATTGGGTGTGCAAGAGCAAGATTTCAAGTTTGTAGTAGGTGACGAGAGGCATATAACCCGGATCATATCATCAACCCTATAAACCAGTAACTTGACAACTGAAATTAGTTCTAACCAATAATATGATACATGATATTCATTATATGTTGAAGCCCTGGAATTGCTTTTAACTTGCTTGAAACATTATATCAAAGTTGTTCACAATTAATTACTTTCATTTAGTGCATAATTATTATAGATAAACAATAAATCATCAACTCTTGAAAATGTTACTTTTTTACTTTTAGTTGTTGAATTAAGTGAATATAAATTGATCATAAGTCCCTTGGAAACGATAACTCGTTTCTTAAAGAATCTATATTACTTGCGCGACAACGTACACTTGCATGTATATTGGGGAGCAACAATGGCATTGCTATAAAGTCAATGAATTATATTGCATGAATATTTTCAGATAGTAGAAAGTTGATGGATTTTATTAGAGTAAATTTTAGGTTTAGCAAATATAAAAATCATATTTGTATGTTATTGTCACGACCCGAGTCTACACCCTGGACGTGGCCGGCACTCAAGAACCATTGATGGTCCCTAAACGAACCCTCATCCTGGCTGACTACAAGCGGAAGACTAACTTAACTATGCAAAAGCTTTAAAACTAAATAACTTCAAATACTCAACATTAAGATAATCTGAACAATACTAAATAGATAACTTTGAATAAAAATAATATATTCAACTCGCCATAAAAAGGTAACTTAAGTCTTTAAAACATTAAATAAAATAAATGAACAGATTTCTGAAACTCTATTGTCTATCTATAAAGCCTCTAAATGACAATGATGGAGGTCGGGACAAGACCCACGACCTCCTAACAACTGAAAGTAAATAAAATCCTTCGGAAACAAGGAGGCTCATCATAGCTAACTCAAACTCTCGGATGTATCAACGAAGCTCATGTTGATGATCTTAAATACATGTGTCTGCATCATGAGAAGATGCAGGCCAAATGGCTCAGTACGTGGAATGTACGAGCATGTAAGGGGAATTCTAAAACATAACATAAGCTTGAACTTGATAAAAAGAAAACATACTTACCTCTTTTCAAACTCACTCAACTCAACTCAACTTAAGAATAAGATACTCAACTCAAGGATTAGATACTCAACTCAAAGATATGATATTCGACTCTGGATACTCAACAAAACTCAACATAACTGAACTCATTTCAATATAAAGCAGTTTAAAACAAGTGCAATATAAAGAAAAGTTGTTTAAAAACATGATGTCAACTCTCTGTGTATACAAAGATACATATAACTCTGAGATGTATGTAAAAATGCAAATAACCTGATGTATATAAAATACAAAATACTATTGTGGGAGTTTCTCTAACCGGCAACTATCACATAAGAGCTATTGTGATGATACAATGATCTTTCTTACACTGCCTGCGCATCCTATACCCGGCCAAATATATAGGACCTGGACTACTAAATGGATCCACTAGTCTATTGTGAAAAAGATTCATCTAAAAAGTATGACCCTTTTCTACCCATGATGGCTACATGATTTATGGGGGCTGTGAGTTGTCTGAACTCTCCCCCATATCGGTGTTCAATACTACTCCCAAAAATATACTAGCTCTTATGTTTTAAAAACATACTTCTTTCTGCTGATTTGAGATAATTGCTCAAAAACTTAGCTCAAAGGCTATCTTGGAAATCTCAGTTTCCTCTCTTGCTTCATTTAGAAAGCGATTACTCTTTTCTGAAAACTATCCCAAAAGCTCTTTGGAAATCTCAGTTTCCATTCTTATTTAAATGTGAAAACATTTATAAACTCTTTGGGAATACTTAGTCCCCATATACTTTTGAAGAAAAGGACTTCAACTTTACTCTTTACTCTTTACTGAACTCAAACCTTTAAGTCTTAAAACAAAGTTTAAACATTTGTAAAAGACTTCTTAAGATATGGTTCATGCCGAATTATGGACATGAACGAGTCAATGCAAGGTTTTCAATAACCATAGATAGAACTCAATACTTGGAACTCAAGAACTTCAATGATACTACTTAGCTCAAGACTGTTCGACTTATAGTGTTCATGCGGGATTATGGGCATGAAATGTTCAACTCAAGGACTCCAATATACTTCTCAAAAGAGATTAGGAACTCAACACTTAAAGGCTTAGAACTTGAAAATACCACTTCTCTGAAGGATGCTCAACTTACGAAGTTCATGCGAAATTATGGGCATGAAACAACTCGACTCGATGGTCTACATAACAATATGGAACTCATGTATACGACTCTTCTTACTCTCTGACTTACTTCCTCAAAACTTAGTTCAATTCGATAGTTGATCTCAAAAGATTCACAGTTGAACTCAAAAGCTTTTTGGAACTCTACTCTTAACTCTCTTGAATGTGAATTATGAAATCAAGAGTTATGGTTCAGTATAGGAAAGATCTTGTGATGAAAAAGTAGACTCATGAACACATTTTCCTCAACCTCTTACTTACTTACTCGAACCTTGAAACAAATTACTAGAAGTTGTAGAAGACTCCTCAAAAGGGCTCAAAGGGACTTTCTGAAAAATGTTCGAAAGAACTCTTAAGACTTGACTCTCAACTGTACCTTGAATGTGATTTATGAATTCAAGGTTGTGATTTGTGATACGAAAGGTCTCATGATGTTTAGGAATGATTTTAGATAACTAAACATGAGAAAAGACTGAAAACCAATATTTGAGAGTAGGTCCGCGTGCGGAGAGGCTTTTAAAATTTGGTTTCGAAAATGTCTTTTGAGGCAGAACACCTCGTGTCAGCTCTGCAACGCGAAGCATAAATTTTCAAAATTGGGGAGTAGGGGCGCGACGCGGGGGCAGGTGTCACGACCCGAGTCTACACCCTGGACGTGGCTGACACTCAAGAACCATTGTTGGTCCCCAAGCGAACCCTTATCTTGGCTGACTACAAGCGAAGCACTAACTTAAGCATGCAAAAGCTTAAAACTGAATAAAATCAATAACTCAAATACAAAGCTTTAACTTAAATATTAACTTTGATTAAAAATAATATATTCAACTCGCCATAAAATAGGTAATTTAAGTCTTTAAAACATTTAATAAAATAAATGAATAATACAGACTTCTCAACTATACTGACTATCTATGAAGCCTCTAATTGATAAAGATGGAAGTCGGGACAAGACCCGTGACATCCTGACTAAACTAAAAAGTAAATAAAATCCTCCGGAAATAAGGAGGGTCACCATAGCTAACTCGAACTCTCGGATGTATCAACGAATCTCCTATTGATGATCCTGAATATATGTCTCTGCATCATTTCATGATGCAGACCAAATGGCTCAGTACGTGGAATGAACGAGCATATATGAGGAATTCTAAAGCATAACATAAGCTTGAAACTTGATAAAAAGGAAACGTACTTACCTCTTTACAAACTTACTCAACTCAAAAGTATTCAATGATAAGATACTCAACTCAGAGATTAGATACTCAAGATACTCAACTCTGGATACTTAACTCAATATAAAAGCAACAATAAGAGATGCAATATATAAAAAACTTTATAAAATAGTAAAAACAACTTAGTTCGTTAAAGAAAATACGATAACAAACTCAACTTTACTCATATCATAAAAAGACATATCATGCTCCCTCTCAAAGTCTACTTGTGCAATGTATGAATGAAGTCCCATACCTCCATTCATACTAAGCAGAACCCCTTGAGGAACCATGCAATTATTACTGTGGGAGTTTCTCTAACCGACAACCACCACTATGAGCCTAAGTGGTGATATAACGTCTTGCCCACGCTGCCAAAACTGTCCCATACTTTGTTGTCATATAGAACGCTTAACTAAGTGGATCCACTAGTCTATGCTAAAAACATCTTAAGGATTCATCTAAGATGTTTTATGGTTTACTATTCATGATGGCTATATGGTTTATGGAGACTTGAATTAATATGAACTCGCATCCCCATATCGGTGCTCAATACTACTGCCAAAAATATACTTAGCTCATATGTTTTTAAAACAAAACTCTTTCTTCAGTTTGAGATAATTACTCAAAACTTAGCTTAAAAGCTCTCTTGAAATCGATGTTCCCTTTTCTTGCTCAAATGTGAAAACATTTATAAATTCTTTGGGAATACTTAGTTCCCATATATCATTTTAAAGAAAATGAACTTTACTCTTACTATTTACTCAACTTCAAAGCTTAAGTCTTAAAACAAAGTTAAAACATTTGTAAAATACTTCTTAAAATATGGTTCATGCCGAATTAGGGACATGAACGACTCAATGCAAGATTTTCAATAACCATAGATAGAACTCAATTCTTGGAACTCAAGAACTTCAATGATACTACTAATTTCAAAAATTCTTAACTCAGAGGGTTCATGCGGATTTATGAGCATTAACTATAACTAAAGGACTCAAAGATACTTCTCATCTCAAGACTGTTCGACTTATAGGGTTCATGCGAAATTATGGGCATGAACACTTCAACTCAAGGACTTCATGGGTAATATGAAATAGTGCCATAATTAGAAAATATAATCTCAAAGGGGGTTGGGAACTCAATTCTTAAGACTTAGGACATGAAGATATTACTCCTCTCATAGATACTCAATTTCTGGAGTTCATGCGAAATTTATGAGCATGAACGACTTGACTCGTAGGTCTACATAACATTATGAAACTCATGTATGTGAATCTTCTTATTCTCTGACTTACTTCCTCAAAACTTAGTTCAAACCGATAGTTGATCTCAAAGGATTCACAATTGAACTCAAAGGTTTTCTTGAACTCTACTTTTAACTCTCTTGAAGGTGAATTATGAATTCAAGAGTTATATTTCATGATATGAAGAATCTAGGTGATAGTGTAGACTCATGAATACATTATCCTCACTCTCATTCTCACTTACTTGATTGTTGAAACAAGTTACTAGAAGTTGTAGAAAACTCCTCAAAAGGGCTCAAAAGGACTTTCTTAGAATGTTCGAATGAATGCTCAAAACTTAACTCTTTAAATCTACCTTGAATTTGAATTATGGATTCAAGGTTATGATCATGTTAGATTTTAGGTGTTTAGAAGTAGCTTAAAGTAGTTAGAATAAAAAAGGAGTGAATGTGCACTTTAAACGAACTCAAACGGAGCAACTGACGACAAACTCGAGTGGCAAGAGACCTTGGGTCTATGGGTGGCGCAGAGCGCCAGCCCCTAACATTCAGAGGAGGGTTTGGGGAGGCATGGCAGGCGCATCGCGCCAGGCCCCCAACCTAGAAAATCTGACAAACTTCTTTGCTCGTTTTCTCACCCTAACTCGACTAAAATCGAACGGTTTCTTCCCTAATCACTTAGAATCAATTACTTAACATAAGCACACTCTAATCTACTCAATACAACCCATAAAACACTCACTTTGATCTCAAGAAATCATCCAAAACCCAACACAACAAGATTTAGAATGAACTTCAAGAACACCTATCAAGAACTTATCAAGAACTCTAATCTTTTAACTTCAAGAATGAAATTTGCGCTGAAAATAACATGTTTGGCGTGTGGGTGAACAAACCCAACACTATGTTTGCTTACATACCTCTTAGGGATCAAACCCATGGCGACAATCCGCAACAACTCTCAAGAACGTCGACGAACGCCTTCATCCTTTCTCTTCTCTCCTCTTCTCTCTTCTTCTTTTCTCTTCTTGAACTCTCAACTAAAACCCTAGGCGTAAACTAGGATTATAAAACTGAACCTAATCATATTATACCCCTAAAATATACTAAAAACGAATTAAATCTGATTGGGTAAGGAAAAGACCAAAATACCCCTCTAAAATCCGGTTGACTTTCCTTAACTTGCAGCCTAACTTCAAAAGGCCATATCTCACTCATCCGACCTCGAAACTTAGCAAACTCGGCGGCGTTGGAAATATAATTCAAAGGTATTTCCTACGGTATCTGGTAGCACACCTCACTCATCCTGAGCTAGGAATTATGGTCGTTTGAAGTTGACCCAAAACTCATACTTAAGCATAACTTGCAAAATTTCAGATTTTGCTATTTCCAATTTAGTTCTTTTTTGAACTCAAGGTGCTACATCTAGTAAACTTAACACTTAAGAAATTTTAACTCCTCGGTAAAATCCTACCCACAATGAAGGATGGTTCAAGTCTTAGCTCAAAAAACATTATGGGGTGTTACCTCAGGTTCAAATCTCGATCGACGAAATTTCTTCTTCGTTTTCTAACCCCTATTCGTCTAACTTTGATTCTTTTTCTCAATCTCTCTTTGGATTTAGATACCCAGCACATGAACACAAGAATTTAACTCTAACAACTCTATAAATCGACACAATAACCACAAGAACTCCTCAATCTCAGCCCAATTCAATAATGAAAGCAATTTCATGAATACATAACAAGAACATCAAATCTTCAACTTTCTATAACGAATTTAACGCTGAAATTAACATGATATGCGTGTGGGTGAACAAACCCAACACTATGGAAGCTTACATACCTGAAAGAATCATCTTCTTGAAGAACTTGAAGGAAAATCTGGGAAGATGAACTTAGCCTTAGCGTTTCTTGATTTTTCTTGAGCGTAGAATCTTTGGAGTGGAAGATAGGGTTTTGATTTGAGGAAACTGATTTTCTACTCGTTTAGGGCAATTTAGATGACCATCTAAGGATTTTTAGTACTAAAATACCCCTAAAGAAATAAATAAAATGAGCTGGGAGTCGGAATAATTTTTCACCAGGCAGTGAGGTCCGTGCTGGCTCCGCGTCGCGGAGCTATCGCGGTGTTGCTGCCAGGTTTGTGCGACGTTAGTAAATACGTCATAAATGTTTCCTCAAAGCTCGGAATTTAGCAAACTCGGTGGTGTTGGAAAGCTAATTCAAAGATCTTTCCTAAGGTATCTAGTAGCACATCTAAATCACCCTGAGGTAGGAGTTATGGTCGTTTGAAGTTGACCCACAACTTAAGAAAAACTTCGGAATGACTTGAATGAACTCTCTTAAGTTCTTCTTGAAACTTAAGGTGCTACCTCAAGTGACCTTAATACTCAAGAAATTTTAAATTCCTTGCAAAAACTCACTCACTACAAAGAACGGTTCGAGTCTCAGTTCGAAAAAATTTCTGGGGTGTTACAGCTATAACTATAGTTTGTATAATTGCGCTCCATAGCAAACTTTATGTTTGCTATGACTATTAATATGTATATTTCGGTATACATATACAAAAGATCAATTGTATAATCTGTTTCAGTATACATATACAAAAGAATCAATTGTATAATATGTGTTTGTATAAAGCGAGAAAGAGAGAAAGCAAAAGAAAATTAGGCAAGGAAAGATCTATATTTGTATAATTATAAGTGTATAGGACGAAAATATATGTATTTGTATTTGTATATATAATTTTATCTCATTTTATACAAACACAAACGTAAATTATACATTTGTATTTGTATAAAGTGAGAGAGGCGAGTGAGAGTGGCAAGCGAGATCTGGGAGAGTGGCGAGCGAGATTCTCTGGGGAGAGTGGCGAGCGAGATTCTCTGGGGAGAGAGGCGAACGAAAAGATATGTATATATAAATAGTTTTCTCTCACCTTATACAAACACAAACACATTTTATACAATTGTGTTTGTATAAAAGTGAGAGAGGTGAGGGAGAGATTGCCAACAAGAAAACGAAAGTGGCGAGCGAGAATTTCAAGGAGAGAGGCGAGTGGCAACAGTTTGCTACGGGTTGCAATTAAATCAAACTGTGGTTATAGCATTTAATTTGAATTAATAATTTGCTATTTTACACAATTTTCCCATTTTATTATACTCATTATTATTAGTAGAAAATATGGAATGTAAATATAAGGAGTATATATGGCATGATCAAATAAAATCTAATATATCCATGTATTTTATGGAAAGTGAAAGTCAACTTTACAAAATGTCCCACTTCATACTATAGTATTTGTTAATTAATGGTAACAAAATCTCACTTTCTCCCCTATTACATTTTCTTTAATTAATTAGACTTGGACATACAATTTTCTACCTATAAAATGGTACTAAACATTGTCTCCTCTTCATCATTTTTCAACCATGGAGATCAATACTAAAGCTTTCACTCTTATTTTTGTTCATATTTATCATTCTTTCATCTTTCTTTAGTTTCTGATAGTTAAAGTATAAATGGCTTCACTCTAGATCTTATACATCGTGATTCTTTTCTTTCACCTTATCACGATCCATCAAACACTCCATCTGAACGCCTTCAAAAGGCCTTCCATCGGTCATTCTCCCGGGCTTCCTTTTTTGGGGTAAAATGTGTTCATTCAATCAAATCAACTCTTACACCAAACGAAGGTGAATTCCTCATGAAAATATCCATTGGTACTCCCCCAATAAACACTTTTGTCATTACTGACACTGGTAGTGACTTGACATGGACACAATGTAAGCCTTGTGTTAATTGTTTCAAACAATTGACACCTATTTTCAAATCCAAGAATAGCTCTTCTTATAAAACTATTGGTTGTCACAATAAACTTTGTCAAGGGTCACTATGTAACAATAATAGATGTAATTATGAAGTGTGTTATGGTGACTTATCTCACACTATGGGTGATCTTTCAATTGAAACTTTCACATTTGCTTCTAGTTCTGGTAAAAATGTTTCAATTCCTAAAATTGTGTTTGGTTGTGGAAATGACAATGGTGGCACATTTACCAATGCCACTTCTGGTATCATTGGCTTAGGTGGTGGCAATGCATCAATTCTCAACCAAATGCTTCATGAAATCAAAGGAAAATTCTTTTATTGTTTGATCCCATTGGAATTATTGTTAGATAGTTCTAATGCAACTAGTCACATCAACTTTGGTGACAATGTTGTCGTGTCTGGTCCTGACGTCCTTTCAACTCCCATCTATAAAAAGGAAATACCAATATTCTACTATCTAAATTTGAAATGTATCAGCATTGGAAACAAGACGTTAGAATTCATATCTTCTCCGATTTCTCAACCCGGTTATGATCTAGGCAACATTGTAATTGATTCTGGCACAACGTTAACATATGTGCCTGATGGTTTTTACTTGAATTTGGAATCGTTGTTGATGCGTTCGATCAGTACTTATGGGGGACTTGATTTGTGTTATGAGTCTAATGAGAATGGTACTATTGATGTTCCAAAGATTGTTGCACATTTTACAAATGCAGATTTAGAGTTGTCAACTTCAAACATTTTTACACAAGTGGTGGAAGGTATAGTTTGTTTGACAATAGTGCCAGGAGGAAATCAAATTTCTATACTTGGAAATTTGGTACAAGCCAATTTTCTAATTGGATATGATCTTTAAGGCCAACAAACTGTCCTTTAAGCCTACAGATTGCACTAAGTACTAATGTTTTTTTAGCAGTCATTCAAATTTTATTGATCAATTCTTGATTTCTTTTATTTATTTGCATTTGATGCTTACCAATAGAGATTATATTTTTATTGTGTATTCAATTAAGGAAAATGAAATCAAGAAGTGACCTTCACAAAATCCCAAGATTATAATCTGAATTACTTATTCCACCTTTTATATGATATACTGTCTCTATCTATTTTTGCTTGTCCATGTTTGATCCGTTATTTTCAAGATCATATTTCTATTATGTATCTCCGTCTTATTCCACCATACCCCTACCTTTGTTAGGATAGTGATCAATGAAGTCGGTTAAAAACCATGACGTCTCAGAGTTCAATTCCAGCAGAAACAAAAAACAATAGATGAAGAGATTTCCTCCAACCTATCCTAGCTACCTACCCTAGCTTTGGTAGACAAAGTGAGGTGATACTTGTTGCTTGTGGGAGGTAGAGGTATTCTATGGAATTAGTCGAGTTGCACACCATTAAGGTCCATCCTAGATCTTTAATATTTAATTTAATTTCATTTGATGATACTTCCTCTTTTGGTATCTTTGTTTGCTCAAAGCAGATATGAAACAAACGATATGAGTATTCAGTTAGCTTCGAAGATTAGTCAAATTGACACTCAATAAGCGATAAGTGTGCCATAAATAGAGGCAGAGGGAGTAGTATGCACCAAGAATTATTGACTATTACATTATAACAAGATACATAATATTAACCTCAAACAAGATGATACATAGTAGTTTCTCTATGGGGAAACCAAAACACACAATTCTGTGCAGAGTTGTCTTTCCCTTATTGATACACTTCTTCAATTACAGAAAATTTTCAAGTCTTGTGTGTATTGATAAAATTTTCAAGTCTTGTGTATAATAAATGTAATTTTGAAATAGTTTTGAGTTCATGATTGCGTACCGTGCCAGATAATACTGGTGAGTCATCCCTGAGCCATGTCTCTTGTGTTCCGGTTTGACAATGTACGTAACAAGAATTGATGTAATACCCTCGCAATGAGGAAGGGCCAAGTGAATTCAATGCTTTCAAGAACTTCGACCTAAAAGCTGAGAAATTACACCATGTATTAGATACAAAGTGTAAAAGACACCTTCTAAATGTAAATATTACATATAATTAAGCGTCTTCGCGCTTACTGTAACTAGTTATTGTAGTTTGAAGTGTTAGCCACAAAAGACAAGCTGATTCGAAATTGTTGTTTACTATAATCTGGTCGAGGTTGTTTTCCTTTACCAGTATTGAAGCGTGTAACCATCTCACCCAAAAGCCTAAGAGCTAGATATGGTCACACACTTCAATATGGTATCAGCACAAGAAGAAGTTATGGGATCAGATCTTGTTGCACCCACTTGTGTGGCCTGTGGTAGGAAGAATCAGGTGTGCATGTGAGGGGGCGTGTTGAAAGTATAATTAAATAATAAAAGTATGTTTTCTCCACTAACAACTTAAGCTTTTAGATGAGATGATCACACACTTCAATAACCAACATATAGGTACTCTGAATTCCCATTGATCGATAGCTTAACAGTGTACTCCGAGTGAATGAAGGAACAACAAAGGGCTTAAGAGTCTTAACCTTGCATAGTTTAGAGTTGAGCAGACGAGCATTTCAATATGTCAAGCTTGCAGTTCCGCCATGTTCCATGAGGATCAGCAACACCAGGAGCCAAAATGTTCTTTATCTGAAAATTTTAAGAACAAAGTATACGCAAAAATCAACGATTTTAAAGGGCCAACACGTCTTCATATATAGTGTATCTATATATAAAATAACTTCATGTGGAACTTTGGTTTTATTACAGAAGTAAATCAGCAAGAAATTTCAGACATGAACTGACCTGCCAGGAATCATAGGCTGCATTTACTAGGAAAAGTGGTGTCTGGATTTGTTGCGCAACGTTTTGTGGAAAAAACACTGCAACATAGTGGTGTTTTCGCATAAGACCATGCATCAAATAAGGGAAAGATATATTTTTGTGAAAATAACTTCTCTTGCCAATCCCGGTTTCAGTCTTGAGGTACATGATTGAGGCAAATTCTTCGCGGAACCCTGAATCCAAGATAATGTAACACACTTAGTACAAGTAAAATCGACTCTATAGAACTTCCTTAGAGACTTTACAAGAAATTCTACAGTTCATTGTAGGTCCGAACATCAATTTTGGTATGAAGAGGACATTACAACCAACAGATTACGTGATAAGAGAATTACTCTCCATCAAATTCATGTGAAGGTGTCTGACTAGGCATGGAGTTTGAGGATGGAAGAAAGTTTTTGAAACTAATGGACTAAAAACAAGTCATTTGTGACTATAAATCATTTCAGTGAAGGTAAAACGAGAAGTTTAAAGTTAAAATTGTTACTAAATATAGAAATATGTCATTCTTTTCGAGACTAACGAAAAAAGGAAATAGTGTCGGAGGGAGTATAGGTTAACGAAGCATACATGTGTGTTAACAACTTCACTGTAATACTGTTCGATATGAGAGGTACCAGAAATAGTTTGCCTGCAACAAGAGAATAAAAAAAAAATTACTTAGTAGCAACTCGGAAATCTAAATTTCTCGCGAATTTTGAGAGTTGGCCATGATTAAACTAACAAACATGAACTCTTACGTGTTGATAAAGAAACCAGCATCTGAGAGACATTTTACTTTAGCACCCGGTGGAAGGAGACCTTTAAATCTGTCACAATGTAGAATTGCAACCAAACTACCAGCTGAACATCCCGCAAGAAAAGCCTACGATTAGAAAAATCTCTATCAGCAACTAAACAATGTGTCACAACGAGCATATATAATTGTGTGCAATAATTTGATGCATCGATCGTACATTCTGAGCGTTCTTCATTCCTTCTGCCAAGAAATCTTCCATAACAGCTGAAAAAATCCTGGCTCCTCTGTAGAATACTTTTGTTTTCTGTCATAATTCAACATGTCCATTAACAATCACTGATATAACGATACTAGCACAACTCGTCGTTTATACCAAATCAATAATTGTATAGTGTTTTAACATAGAATTACCGGATCGGCTGCTGCAACATCACCAGTAAAGGATGATCCATCACAATATCTAATTCTAATTCTGTTCCAATTGTAAAAGTCTACAATTTCCAAAACAGAATCAATCAGAATAATGTTTAAAAATAGAAAGGCGTTAAAACGATGTATATGAACAAGGGTGAAAAGCTCTACCTGGATTAAACTTAGCCTTGTTGCTCAAAATTCCTGAGAAAGACACTGTCTTTAACATTAGTTTCGATGATCCCAATCGTGTTTTTGTACGTTCAAAGCAAGTCGTGGCATTATTGCACCATGCTCCTCCCTAAAGTCATCTGATGAATTCAAATGCAAATTCATGTAGGCAGTCCAAAATAATTGTTCGTAAATCACCAGCAAAAGTTCAACAGTTTTTTTTCCCTCATTTTTGATAACGGGGTATCCAGGACAGCTTACGCATATCTCAACTATCTTAGTTCAAGAATTTGAAGGGGAAAGGTTAACGATTGGACTGAAATAAGACTACGAACCACAGAGATGATTGGAATAATACAAACAAGATTGACATGGCCCGTGACAAAGATGATACGAACAAATTGAGAAATGATCCAAATTGTTATAAAGAGACAAACCTCAAGTTGGATAAACCAATTTTAACTCCAGCTCCAAATCCTTTATCAAAATGGTATGCTGGTGGACTTCCTATCTAAACATACTGCAAAACACAACATTGACATAAAAAAAATCAACACATTTTCACATTCCTGAATCTTTTTTCACGGAATCCATGGTGAATTCAGGATTTAGACGTCATCAATTCTAAAGTTCAATCTATATGCCATCCATACTTGTTTTCACAAAAAATATACATAAAGTTCGAACCAAAAGTCACGGGTTCCGCCGAACTCTCAACTCTACATTATATCTAGAGTCGGAGCTACAGTTCTGCTTATGAATTCACGTTCGCTTTGGCTTGTGTTAAAAAATCCACTTAATATGTATAAATAAATTATTTAGAACCTAGTAAGCTGTATTTTTTTAGAATTCAGAATCCATAATCTCAAAATCTTAATTCCGTCTCTACCTGTTACCCCCAACCTCCACTCAAAAAAAAGAGGACAATTACTTTGATTCATTGCCATCAAAATCAAAATATGTCCACTTTACCCTTAACCATGTATTTGTGTATAACTAATATATCTAAAACACACTAAGATACCTTTTCTAGAATCCAAAACTCGTAAACTCAAAATCTTAGCTCCGACTCTAATAAAAAGAAAAAAAAAATCCTACCAGCTCATTTAGCTACTGCACTTTGTAGATAAGTAATACCAACCGGATGTCCTTCACTAATTAAAACAATTAGCAAAGTAAATATTGAACGTAGCCATAGTTGCATTGCCCCTTTTACCATCCTGCATATATTAATTACTAATTAAGTAAAAAAAATATAAATCAATATAAATAACCAACATATGATACAGAAAATACAAAGAATAATCAAACAAACCTATTTCAGAACCAACAAAATTTTTTTTACTATAAATACAGAATTGATATATTAGTTCAATATATGATTAATTACCTGGAATAGCAAAGATTTTGAGGAAGAAAAATCTGCAAATGAATTATTTGTGTTGAAATCTGCAGTATAATAAATCTAGTTGTGAGTATTATTATTTTTGGACCAAAAAAACAAGGGTCCCAAAAGCAAATGGTGGATGAGACTAGAGAGTAGAAGCATATATTTATAGTACTAAAAATGAAAAAGTTATATAATTACTCCGTTGTAATTTGTTTGTCTGATTTTGATTAAATAGGAATTTGAGGAAATTATAAAGACTTTTAAACTTTCCAATTTTAAATTAAAAATATGTTATCAAAATGTCATTTAGTTTTGTAGTCTTAAAATTGTAATTGGAAAAGTAAAATTAAAATATTATTTAAAAAGATATTTTATTAAAAATTGGATAGATAAATTAAAATGAGGGATTATTTTTATTTATATATAATGAATTCATGAGTTCTTTTCACTATTAATGTAATTTAATGTCATTAATTAATTTACATGTTGACCTAATTTTGTAACATTGAACGGTTTTTTGTTATATATTTGGTGTTCCATATACATATTAGAGTTTGATTAAATTTAAAATTATGCTGAAAAGTTTTATGTTGGAGATAAAACGCTCTCTAAAAAAGTGATTTTATACTTATGGAGACTCAAATTGAAAATTCTAATTAAGGATGAATGAATTTTTACTACTTTACCACAACCCTTGACGGTAATTTAACAATTACTAAGTTGTATGTTAAAGATTCTCAAAAGATATATTTTGAAAGCTTCTTTAAAAACTTCCTTTAGTAAAGTAGTAGTAAGACAGATCTTCAAAATCTTGTAGTTTTAAATTTAAAATATGTAATATATATATATATATATTAAAAATTTATCTTGTTATTTTAAATACACTTTATGATTTTAAGAAAATTTATCCTTAGAAACTCTTTAAATATTTAAACAGCACCATAAACAATGACGAATCTACCAAATTATTTTTTAACTTTTGCTCAAATCACCAAATTATATATATTAAGACATTAACTACATATTTATAAATATTTCATTGTGAAATTATTTATTTTTGCACATTAACTTAAAATTATCGTAAAAATTCATAAATTTTATAATCTTAAATTCATCGCTCACAAAATAAATATTTACACTAGCAATGCATCAAACTTTGTATATAAAGAGTATATCAAGAAAAAATTCAATTCACAAAAACTCATTTATAAAAAAAAATTGACGAGAGAAAGTTGCTCGGATGGCAAGCACCCCTCACTTCCAACCCGAATGTTGCGAGTCCGAGTCACGAAGGGAGCAAAAGGGGTGGGAGCTCCCTAGGGAGGGTAAAAAAAAAAAAAAACTTATAAAAAAAATATTAACAAAGACTCCATCTTAATTAATTAACATGTTTTACTTTTTTTTTTAATGTTAAATTGTAGAATAAGAATCTTTTCAAAAGTTTTCTTGTTTTGTTATATCCAAATTAAAGAAAGAGAAGAGAAAAATCCAACCTTAAAAGCTGTTTTTTTCTCTTTTTTTTTTTTTATGAAGAATAAAGTGCAATGGTATAAAGGCTTTTTTTTTTTTTTAATATGTCAGAATAAAGAAAGAAATAAAAATATTGAAAAAAAAGAAGCTGCCCACACACATTCATTCGTTAAACACATTTTCTTCGAAGGTGATTTAATTATGTACTTTTTGTTTAAGAAAAATTAATGTTGTTAAGTTTCGAGGAATTAAGATTTTTTGGTCAATTATAAATTGAAAAGAAAATATTTTTATATACATATAAATAGAGATTTCTTATTAAATATAAAAAAAAGGTTTGTAAGTGGCTTAAAAAACTAATTTAACTTGTTATTTTCTGTGTTTTAATTATCGTATTACTTTGTTATTGTTATTGATATTTCTGTAGTTTAGTATCTCTTTTTAAACTGTTTTGAAATGTTTTTCATAAATTGATATCGAAATTATTCTTTTTATTTGAAGAAATGGATAAGATCTAGATAAGCACTATCCTTTTTCAGCTTTTGCATATAGAAATACACTAAATATGTTGTTATTGTTACTTCTGCATTTTTTGTATTTTCTCTTTTTAAGTTGCTTTGATATATATTTTTTGAATTAACCGTCCATTAAAATAAAATTATATATATATATATATATATATTATAGTTTTTAAATTTTATCGTAGAATACATTGAATATATTATTGTTATCTAAAAAAAAGAGAAAATATTCTGAAAAATACTCCAATTTTGACCTAAATTGTTGTTACGATACAAAACTTTATGGAGGACCTTTTATTCCTGTACTATTTAATAGTGTATTTTAAAAGTACATATGTGCCCACGTGGACACATTACTATTTATAATGATGCAATATTTATGATGTCCATGTAGGCACATATATACCTTTAAAATACACTATTAAATAGTGCAGGGATAAAATGTCATTTCCAAAGTTTGATATTGTTACAGCAATTTCGGTCAAAGTTTCGATAAATTTCTGACCTTTTTCCCTAAAAAAATTTTAAAAAATGGTTGGTTGCTAAGTGGAGGAAGGTATAGTTTGTTTGACAATAGTGCCAGGAGGAAATCAAATTTCTATACTTGGAAATTTGGCACAAGCCAATTTTCTAATTGGATATGATCTTAAGGCCAACAAACTGTCCTTTAAGCCTACAGATTGCACAAAGTACTAATGTTTTTTTAGCAGTTATTCAAATTTTATTGATCAATTCTTGATTTCTTATATTTACTTGCATTTGATGCTTACCAATAGAGATTATATTTTTATTGTGTATTCAATTAAGGAAAATGAAATCAAGAAGTGACCTTTACAAAATCTCCAGATTATAATCTGAATTACTTATTCCACCTTCTATATGAAATACTGGCTTATTCTATTTTATCTTGTCCATGTTTGTTCTGTTATTTTGAGGATCATACTTCTATGATGTGTCTTCGTCTTATTCCACCATACCTCTACCCTTGTTAGGATAGTGATCAATGAAGTCGGTAAAAAATCATAAGGTTTCAGAGTTCAATTCCAGCAGAGACAAAAAACAATAGGTAAATAAAATTCCTCCCACCTATCCTAACTTTGGTAGACAAAGTGATGTGATACTTGTTGCTTGTGGGAGGTAGAAGTATTCTGTGAAATTAGTCGAGTTGCACACCATTAAGGTCCATCCTAGATCTTTAATATTTAATTTAACTTCATTTGATGATACTTCCTTTTTTGATATCTTTGTTTGCTCAAAGCAGATATGAAAACAAAGGATACAGTTACCTTCAAAGATTAGTCAAATTAACACTCAATAAGCGAAAAGTGTGACATAAATAGAGGCAGAGGGAGTAGTATGCACCAAGAATTATTGACTCACATTATAACAAGATACATAATATTAACCTCAAACAAAATTATACATAATAGTTTTTCTATGGGGAAATCAAAACACAATTCTGTGCAGAGTTGGCTTTCCCTTATTGTGTTACATATTTGATACACTTCTTCAATTTCATATTTTTCTTTTCCCCCCTTAAAGAAAATTTGCAAGTCTTTGTGTGTATTGATAAACTTCTCCATCAATCATCTATATTATCCGTTCTTGCAAGTTTTGTTACAGGGGTAAGGACAATCGATCTCTTGGAATCGTTTTCTTTCATAATACCAATCTCCAACTGCTTTGGCAATCGTCTGTAAGAACACAAATTTTTGGAAGTGTGAATAGTTGTCTATAACGGAATGACAGAATTTTGTGTAAGATAAACAACAATAACAACATAACCAGTATATTCTCACAAGTGGAGTCTGAGAAGGGTGGAGTGTAGTAGACCTTACCCCTATCTATCTTTGCAGGGTAGAGAAGCTTGTGTATAATAAATGTAATTTTGAAATAACTTTGAGTTCATGATTGCATACCGTGCCAGATAATACTAGTGAGTCATCCATTAGCCATGTCTCTTGTGTTCTGGTTTGACAATGTGCGTAACAAGAATTGATGTAATACCCTCGCGTTGAGGAAGGGCCGAGTGAATTCAATGCTCTCAAGAACTCTGACCTAAAAGCTGAGAAATGTAAATATTACACTTAATTTAGCGTCTTCAGCTTACTATAACTAGTTATTAAAGTTTGAAGTGTTAGCCACACAAAGGACAGGCTGATTCGATATTGTTGTTTACTATAATCTGGTCAAGGTTGTTTTCCTTTACCTATATTGAAGGGTGTAATCATCTCATCCAAAAGCCTTAGAGCTAGATATGGTCACACACTTCAATAAGATATCAGCACAAGAAGAAGTTATGGGATTGGATCTCGTTTTATTAAAATGAATTCCCACTTGTGTGGCCCATGGAAGGAAGAGTCAGGTGTGTATGTGAGGGGGGCGTATTGAAAATATAATTAAATAATAAAAGTATGTTTTCTCCACTAACAACTTAAGTTTTTAGATGAGATGATCACACACTTCAATACCCACATATAGGTACTCTGAATTCCCATTGCTAGATAGCTTAATGGTGTACTCCGAGTGAATGAAGGAACAACGAAGGGCTTAAGAGTCTTAACCTTGTATAGTTTGGAGTTGAGCAGACGAGCATTTCAATATGTCAAGTTTGCAGTTGTTCCAAGTTCCATGAGGATCCGCAACACCAGGAGCCAAAATGTTCTTTATCTGAAAATTTTAAGAACAAAGTATGAGAAAAAATCAACAATTTTAAAGTGCCAAAACGACCTCATATATAGTGTATCTACATATAAATGACTTCGTGATAACGAAGACCTAAATTCTAATGCAGCGGAAAGCCAAATAATAAAACGTTCATGTGGAACTTTGGTTTTATTACAGAAATAAATCAGCAAGAAATTTCAGACATGAACTGACCTGCCAAGAATCATAGGCTGGATTTACTAGGAAAAGTGGTGTCTGGATTTGTTGCGCAACGTTTTGTGGGAAAAAACACTGCAATATAGCGGTGTTTTCGCATAAGACGATGCATCAAATAAGGGAAAGATATATTTTTGTGAAAATAACTTCTCGTACCAATCCCGGTTTCAGTCTTGAGGTACACGATTGAGGCAAATTCTTCGCAGAACCCTGAATCCAAGATAATGTAACACACTTAGTACGAGTAAAATCGAATCTATAGAACTTCCTTAGTGACTTTCCACGAATCTATCTCAAATTGAAAATTCTAATTAAGGATGAATGAATTTTTACTACTTTATCACAACCCTTGACGGTAATTTAACAATTACTAAGTTGTATGTTAAAGATTCTCAAAAGATATATTTTGAAAGCTTCTTTAAAAACTTCCTTTAGTAAAGTAGTAGTAAGACAGATCTTCAAAATCTTGTAGTTTTAAATTTAAAATATGTAATATATATATATATTAAAAATTTATCTTGTTATTTTAAATACACTTTATGATTTTAAGAAAATTTATCCTTAGAAACTCTTTAAATATTTAAACAGCATCATAAACAATGACGAATCTACCAAATTATTTTTTAACTTTTGCTCAAATCACCAGATTATATATATTAAGACATTAACTACATATTAATAAATATTTCTTTGTGAAATTATTTATCATTACACATTAACTTGAAATTATCGTATAAATTCATCGCTGACCAAAAATATATTTACACTAACAATGTATCAAACTTTATATATAAATAGTATATCAAGAAAAAATAATTCAATTCACAAAAACTCACTTATCCAAAAAAAAAAAAAAAAAAAGACTCCATCAATTAACATGCTTTTTACTCATTTTTTAATGTTATATTGTAGAATAAGAATCTTTTCAAAAAATTCTTGTTTTGTTATAACCAAATTGAAGAAAGAGAAGAGAAAAATCCAACCTTAAAGCTGTTTTTTTCTTCATTTTTTAATGAAGAATAAAGTGCATATAGTATAAAGGTTTTTTTTAATATGTCAGAATAAAGAAAGAAATTAAATTATTGAGAAAAAAAAAGGAAGCTGCCGAACACACTTCAATTCGTTAAACACATTTTCTTCGAAGTGATTTAATTATGTACTTTTTGTTTAAGAAAAATTAATGTTGTTAATTTCGAGGAATTAAGATTTTTTGGCGAATTATAAATTGAATTAAAAAAATATTTTTTATATATATAAATAGAGATTTCTTATAAAAAAAATTATTAAACATAAAAAAGGTTTGTAAGTGGCATAAAAAACTAATTTCACTTGTTATCTTTTGTGTTCGATTATGATATTATTTTGTTATTGTTATTAATATTTCTATACTTTTGTGTTTTCTCTGCTTTAAAATGTTTTTATAAAATTAATATCGAAATTATTCTTTTTTATTTTCAAAAAAATGGATAAGATCTATATAAGCACTATCCTTTTCGGCTTTTAAATATAGAAATACAGTAAATATGTTGTTATCGTTACTTCTGCATTTTTGTATTTTCTCTTTTTAAGTTGCTTTAATATATATTTTTTGAATTAATGATCTATTGAAATAAAATTTTATATTTATATATATTATAATTTTTAACTTTTATCGTAGAACTACAAATATATTATTTATATTTTAAAAAAAAGATAGTTGCTTCGAATCTTCGAGGAAAGCGAATGATAATCCTTGTGCTATAGTGCTTGACTCAGTCTCTCCACTAATAAGTAGAGACAAAAATCATGGCTGCTAATAAGAAGAGTCAAAAACCATCGGCTAACGCGTTCTACATTCAACGAATGGACAAAACAGTAGAAGTGAAATTTGAAAATTAAGAGATAGAGTGATGTCTTTTTTTTTTCTTTGTTATAGAGTTTTTAAAAAAAAATAATAATACTATAATAGACGTTTGATCATTGAACAAAAAATATTGAAAATAAAATTTGACTTGAAATATTAGCTTCATCTTCTAAATAACTTAAAAAAATATTTTTATTTGCCTAACTCAATTTAATTATGTCACATGATATAGTAAGTGGTTTGAACTTTTGTACGAGTGTGGGGTTCTTATAAAAAGTTGAGAGAAGTGTTGAAAACAGTATTCCTAAACTTGATGAGAATTTAGAGGTTTATTTCACTCATGTTGCTAGATTAAGGATATATGTAAGTTCAGTTAATCAAGTAGGGGGTGTTTTTAAGGTTGTCGATAGTTTGAAGATGAAATTAATAATTCGCATATAGTTCAAGGTGTTTTCAATACTTCTCTCTGTTGACACTCAATTTTGATCCTCCCCGATGATAATCAATTTCCGAATGCTTATTTTTTCAAACAATCTAGAATAATTAACTTTATAAAAATTAAATAGTTCGTGGTTATTTTAAGTAATTTTAGTCGATTTTCATAATATTTGAATAATAAATATAGTTCATAAATTATATATGCAATTAGTATATTTTATCAATATTTGAAAATCTTCTCAAAAAAAGATTTCACATTTTAAGTAGAATGTTCTTCAATTTAGTTTAATTTCAATTATGATTACGATTAGTTTCTATTTTAAATTAATTGCTTTATATAATCGAGTTTATTAATTTATTTCGTTGAAATTAAGAAACTCGTTAGTTGATTATATTAGTTCGTCCTATTTGAATCTAAGTCAAATTCACAAGTTAAACTCAATTTGGTTAATAAGTTGGCTAATTTTGTATTTCATTTGGCCAAGTCTTAATTCCAAGTCTAGCCTCCTATTGACCCTCACCTTTAAACCCATTTAAAAGACCATTTTTGGGCCAAATTCAACCCCTTTTCCAGCAGCCCAACAACAATTCAGCAATTTCCATACCAATTCCAGTGAACTCCCAGCCCAAAACGCCCTAGCCCACTTCCTTTCCAGCGACCCGGCCCACCTTCCCTTTTCCTTCACAATAGAAACAGTCCAACGCTAATAGAACGAGAAAAACCCAGAACGATTCCAGCCTCCTCAACGTTAAACGACACTATTTCCAGCAGCTCACGGCATCAATACACAGACAGCGCAGGACCAATACGATTTTGTTGTCTTCTTCTTCATGTCCCTTTCAATTTGTACTAACATCGCAGCAGACACGCGCTCCGTCCCCCTTTCCCCTTTTGGAAGGAGTCAAAACCTCAAGGAAAAGGTGTCTCTCCTTAATGGTGAAATTTTTTCGAATTTTGAAATTGAAATAGGCCCTTGAATTCAAACTCGATCCATTTTCCCCCTTTTCTAATTTCTTATTCCCCCTCTATAAAACTCTTCTTTATTTTCCAGTAGTGGGGGGGGGGGGAGTTGGAAAATTTGGTGTTGAAGAAAATATCGGAAGAAATTTGGGAAATTTCACTAAAGCATAAAGGAATACACAGCAAAGAATAGTGATAGGATATATACAAAATACCTTTGAAAGAGAGAAAGAAGAGTTGGTTCTCCATCCGAGTCTCATCGTTCTTTAAGATTAATCCGAGTTCGAGTCGCTGCTTGGGATTCTTGATTGTTGTCCATCTCGGTGGTGGTGGAAGTTTGGAATCTTCAACTCGTTTGGTCTTTGTTTCGCTGTCCCGAAAGAGGTGAAAATCTCGCCTTTTATTTCTCTTGTTTTGTCTTCTCCGAAGTGATATAATGCTTACTTGAATATGCTTTCTCTGTTTGTAGTCTTCTTAAATCCTTGGTTGTTGTTCTCATCTTAAGCTTGAATTATTTATTCGCTTTGTTCTATTTCTGTCGGTTGGGATAATTTTCTGGTCTTGGTTATACATGCTGAAAGGGTCGGTGAAATTATTTTGCTGCTTCTTTAAGTATTTTCAAGCATAAACTAGAAGTTCATGCTAATATAAATAGGCGTAGATTTATTTCCTCAACCGTTTTATGTTTTAGATGATCGCCGTTCATTATGAGATCCCTATATTGTTTCTTCTATATTTCTTATTCAATCAATGGTATTATGTCTGGTTTGATGGAACGATATCTTGAAAAAAAAAAGAATGCTAAAACATGTTTATTCCTCTCTTCCCCTTTAATAAGTTACCCCAAGTTCCCTCTTTTCCTGTCTGAAAGTCATGTGAATTCCTATCTTATCCTGTTAATATTATTCTGATATGTTATCTATATTAAGGCATTTAGGTTCATCTTAGTGTCCCATAGGTTGTCTGCTACTTTGCTTGACCATACAAAAGCATGGTTTTTTTTTTTTTTGGAATTTACTGTTGGTCTCAAAGCAAAGATTAGTAGTTTACTTATGTTACCATGACCCTTTTTCTTGAGAATTAGCGTTCCCTTGCCTTCATTTTGTTCCAATTTGAGTCACATGATATTGTTTCTAATTGAGAGGAACGCTTTGGCCCATTTGCTTTTCGGTTAGTTTTGGTTGGCATAATTTGTGGTTATCTTCTAATGTCCTTTGAATCACTGTTGAGTTTGCATGGGTGTGTTTAAGGTGGAGTAATAATTAATCAATCAAAGTTTAGTTATCCTATCTAATAACATTAGATAATATCTTAAGGTTCATTAAGGGGCGCTTTGTGTGTATTAGTTGGAATTTGTTGTCATTAATTTTTTATGTTGCTTTTTTTTACTTTTCCACCATTTGAATTTAGAGTTGTTTGCCTTTTTCATGTTTAAGTCCAAGGGCAATTGTATACCGTTTCAGTTCACTTGGTTTCAAATCATTGAATTGTTACTCACCTTTTTTTTGTTATATTTGCATGAAAAATGGTGCCCCGAGTCCTCATGGACTTTTTCACCTTCCCTAGCATCTTCTAATCGGGCCATGGAGGCCTAATCCCATCTTTATCGAGTCAACCTCGCTTATACAAAGTTTGGAAGCTGAAATAGGGCTCTTGGAAGCCAAAAACGCAGGTGGAAAAAGGCAAATATATAACAATATACAGCTGATATACAACAGTATACATGCTAAATAAAGGGTGAAGAAATGGGCCAACAGCCCAATTTTTCAGGCAACAATGAATTAAGGCCCAAAGGGCCCAAATTCAATCTCTTCCTTACTCCCATATTATTCAATTGTGTTTATTTATTGTTTGATGTTTGTTAACTCTAACTTTAGAATTATTAAATAACTCATTTGAATTCCCCAAAAAGATGAACTATATTCTTTATGTTAGTTTATTTTAATAAAAATTCATTTTTCATCAACTCTTAAGCTTTTATTGAATATTTAGTCAAAACTTTATATTTAATCTTCAATTAATTTAAAATAGTTTTCATGCTTTAATTAATCAAATTCGGTCAAATCATTTTAAAATAATTTAAAAAGATAAATTTTAATTAACCTAGTCTTTTTGTTAAAACTCTTCACTCGCATTTTAATCCAAATGTTTCGTTTTGGTCCTTTTCTCTAAGAAACAAAAAAAATAAAAATAAATGCGTCATTTATCTAATTGTTTTCTCAAAATTAATTAAATATTGTGATTTATTTATTTATCATTATGTTAAATTATTTTTCCAAAATTAGTCAAAGTCATTTTTAGTCAAATCGCTAGTCAACCGCAAGTTAGGGGACATTCCGAGGTCCTAACAACTTCTCGGAATGTACGTTGAACTCGAACTCGTTTTCAATTGATTTTATCTGTTTAATTCTTTTGAAAAACCTTAAAGTTGTTTTTCTTGATTTTTACTAAAAAATTAAGTGGCGATTCTGTTCTTTCGGAGATTCGATTTCTCTTAAATCATAAGTTTAATCAATTTTTTTTAAAACTTAGTCATTTTTCTTTTATTTATTTTTTCGAGTAAAACATAAATGACGACTCTGCTGGAAATTTAATTAAGTTCTAACCATAAGATTTGACTTATTTGACTAATTGTGATTAATTACTAAATTGTTTATCTGTGCTTAATGTGTTTAAACTGCTATAACTGTCATTGCATTTCATGGCATCTTCCTGTTATATGTATAGTATATTAAGGACGGTTTCTGCATAATTGCAACCAGACTTTTTATACTCAACCCTTTTTCGAAAGGATCGATAATTTATTGGTACGTCATGCGTCCAATGATTGTCGTGAATTCCAGCCTAAGCTGTCCACTTGGGTTCCCGGTCTCTCAAAAGCTACTCTTAGTCAACTAGCGTAGAGCGAAACCAAATTCCTAATTTAGCGCATTTTGAATTAAGTTGACCCAACACCCAAGGCGTGTTGGGCCCATTAGAAGCCCACCTTATGTCTATTTGACCTATTTTGGTCAATAAAAGACAATCATACTTATGTGTTTTAATTGAAGGATGTATAAGTCATTTTTAAACAAATCAATTATCAAGTGGGGGTGGGGGTTAACTTACCTTTGACTGTTTTTGTTGTAGGATGAATCCGACATGTGGGCCGTTGAGAACCGAATGGTGACCATACATGATCCTTACCTCCAAGGTTAGTGGAAATTCATGAACAAGGAAGACAAGAAGAAAGTTCAAAGACACATAGGTCATCTACCTTCATTAATGGAAATGGTGGCTTATCCCGACTTGATTGGAACGATGGTGAAATTTTGAGACAGCGACAACATTGTATTTCGATTCGGGGAAGTAGAGTTGACTCCGACTATCGATGAAGTTCTTGCTAGTTACGAGAGTGTGGGCATGTGCAACAAGAGGAAACGCCAACCCGATACTGATTTTCTCTTTCCAAAGGTATGGGATTTTGCCGAAATCAAAGAAAAATTATCACTAGTCAAGGCTGAATGGATGGACAGGCTTCCCGGGTCTAATATTCCACTTCGGAAGTTGTATTATCAATTCGAACGCACAAGAGCTTACGAGAAGTTCAAAGAAGAATTTGTCTCGAAAGAAAAATTGAAGGAAACGCGCCCTTTCGCTTTTGCGATATGCCTACTTGGAACAATGGTGTTTCCCCAAGGACCAAACTACACCATCCATTCGAGTGTAGTAATGGTCACTCGTGCTATTTTTAATGGAGTAGGCTATGGGTCCGTAAGAAAGTACTACAATTTGGCTCATATGATCCGTGCTGACATTTACAGGGCATTGGATAGATGTAAAAACGGCACACGTTTCTTTCAAGGGTGCAACCTAATACTTAAATGGTGGATGATGAGACACTTGATCAAAGCTCATAATCCAGCAGAACCAGATCCCTTGGAAAGACCGAACAAACTCGAAAGTCACGATTGGTGGGTGCAACGTAATCATTTCAACAGGACTGGAGGCCAAGAGTTTTGGTACCCAAGACTTCAGGGTTTGAGAGAGGAAAATGTGCAGTGGTTGATCAAATGCTTGGTAGTAACAAAACAGATGGTGATCCAAAGTGGAAAGGCCCCATACTTGATATTTGCTGGTTTGAGAGGAACTCGACCATATGCCCTCTCTCGAGTACTTAGACAACTAGGAGGGAAACAAGAGATTCCTCAAAATCGAAGACATGACAAGATTTGTGACGAATCATGAAAATGGCAAAGTCACTTTTATTAAAAAGATGCTTCAATTATGGAAAACTCGAAGGGTATTGGGTGAGCCGTTGTCGAATAGGTTTTGTCCTGAATGCTCTAAGGATTATAAAGAATGGTTAAAGAAAAGTCTCGCCGGAACTATCGAACCTGGCCCAAACGTTCCCGATATTACTGCAGATGTTGGAGCCAAACATCAAATTTGACTTCATCAACTCCAAGAGATGTATGATAAGAATGAGTTAGATCATCAGCGCCGACATTCAGAAGACGCCAGGGTCATAGCTCAGTTGAAGCAAGAGTTACAAAGGGCAAGGCAATGCATATCAAAACTAGACGATAGCATGGAACATCAGATTCAGTCGGTCGAGAGGTTCAGACATCAAGAAGGGGCTCGGTTGGCAAGAGATCACCTATGGGCGAACAAATATGCTATGTGGGAAGAGGTCAGCATAGCTAAGAGGACTAAACTTGGTGAAGGATCAGGATGAACTGGGAGTTTGTTATCATCCCCTGCATGGGATTGCTTTATTTGTACTTTATTTTGTAATTTATTTTCCGAACTATTTTCCCTAATTTTATGTTTGTCAAGCATTTTTGAATGTTATTAATGAAATACTTTGGGGATAATGAATTGGCTTAAAAAGACATATACATCCTTCAATTTCGCTAGGCCTACCCTTGGCACAAAAGGTTCACATGTATGTTTAGGACTCGATATTTGTCTGTTTACTTGTGTGTTTTAATTGTTTATCTGGTACGTTGCTTTGAATGAGGACATTTTTAGCCCACTCCTTGTCAAAAATTTCTAAAAATGCCAAATACAAGTGACTACCAAAATGTCCGACCAAAATTCCATGAGTCTTGAGTTTCTCAGTTAGAAATAAAATCCTACTACCAAATCCTAAAACACTGCTCTATCATCTCAGGAAAGGTAAAATTGCAGCTAAGATGGAAAAAGGTAAGAGTATTGACATAGAGTTGACTGAGGAGGATTTAAGGATGGAATTGCAGCAACTCAGACAGGGGATCCAAGAAACCAGAGAAAGGATAAGGGAAGTGGAGTTTACCACCGTGGTCGCATGAGCAGCAAATGCGGCACTAGATGCATAGTTGGCAGCAAATATGACAAAATGTGTTGTTATAGATGAAGAGACAGTTGTTGTGCAAAAAAAAAAGCGATGCCTTCAAAGATATAACCATGACGCTTCGAAAGCTATGTGGAAAGTACTCTTTCTTCAGCCAAAAGGCCACCAGCAGTGGTCCTGAAGGCACCAGACCTGAAGCTGTTGAAGAGGAACTTGAGGAGGAAATTGTCTATAGCCCTCCTTTACAGGGACGGTGGAAAAAAGGGAATGAGAAAATCACCCTCGAAGCATATGAGTTTACCCCCCCGTGATTAATGCAATAGTCAGAAGAAGAAGCTTTGATGAAGGCACCATCTATCTTTTAGGAGCTTTATTGCATGTTTTGTTTTCACTTTCCTTGTAATCAATCAAATGAATGAATGAAAATGAGAATGTCCTTTGTATTCGAACTACGTAGGGCCTGAATTCTCCTTGGGAGATACGTAGGCAGCCTTTCAAGGCCCGGCCCTTATCTTTTAAAATTTTCCTTTCCCCCTTTCATTCAACAAGGAAGCATTAAATTCACATCAACAGATTCCAAAAAATGCAACAAGAAGACCTTAGCTCAATGCATTTTAACCTTTCCGAGTCACCAACCTCAAAATAAAATGAGTAAATTCCTGCTTGTTCAAAAAATCAGTCCCATTATTCGTGGGTTAACATTTTGTCAAACGAAGCAACTCTTATGTGTTCATATGCCCTCTATGTGATATTTTGCATTGTTTGTCCTGAATCAAAACTAACTTATTTGCCTTTGAGCTGTTTTCCTCTATAGGTAGTTAGAACTGATTTGTGTTGATAAGCTGGCTGAACACCCCTATTTTACAAGATCAAAAAGCCCTACAGATTCCTTCCCCAGTCAAAGGTCTCGGAATGGCAAGTCAACAATGGGTGATAACAACGAAGAGATTGGCCTTATTGATGTTGTCGTGGCTCAGCTCGTCATTGCTGATCAGAACAAACTAATTATGCAGTTGATGCAGCAGATCACCGAAATGAGGGTCAAAATGCAAAGAAGGCAAGATATGCCTAATCCGGATTTTTCTTTCAATGTTCCAGCAGACGGAAGGCCTCCACTTCACTTCCCTCCTTCAAACGCAGAACAGGCTTAGAACCCACCCTCCAGTCCTACTCAAAATCCCTCAATCATCGACCTAACCACCCAAAATCCCCAATATGCCTCCGCCTTTTATCAGACATCATCCCCTCCTCAAAATACCAACCTCCAAGTGTCACTTCCTCCCCAAAATGGTAACCTCTAAACTGGTCACCCTTTCAAAACCAAAACGTTAACAACCCGCAAACTTCCCTCCGTCACCAAAATCAACATACCAACCCCCAGACATTTCCTCAAAATTACCAAGCCACTCAAAATGCCCAAAGTCCCTCCATTGATCCATCCCTACCTCAGAAGGCCACTTTTCAAATCCCGGTCCCTAATGAGCATGACGCCAATGGTTCTGAGCTCAACCACTATGAAGAGCGATAGAGAGAGTGGAGGTCAAAAGAAGAGGCCGCCAGACTAGATATGAAGGAACGGATCAAAAGGGCCATGAAAGAGTTGCAGTGTATTCCTAAAGTTATCGGTTTGAGTTACGAGGATTTATGCATCCATCCAAATTTGGACCTCCCAAAAGGGTTCAAGGTCCCAAAATTTGACGTTTTCGGAGGAATAGGGAACCCCTTAGCGCACCTGAGGGCCTACTGTGACCAGCTCATGGGAGTTGGAAGGGACGAAGCTTTACTGATGCTGCGTTTTAGCCGAAGTTTGGGTGGAGAGGCTCTGGAATGGTTTACATCTCATGAAACGAGACAGTGGCCTAGCTGGAATGCTCTGGCTAAGGACTTTATCAAACGATTCACCTACAATGTGGAGATCGTTCCTGATCGTTATTCCTTAGAAAAAATGAAGCAGAAATCAAATGAAAGCTACAGAGAATTTGGCTACAGATGGAGAAAAGAGACAGCTAGAGTTCGGCCTCCTATGTTTAAGAAGGAAATTGTCAAAGTATTTGTGTAGATTCAAGAGCCCGAGTATTATGATAGAATTATGTTACTTGTCGGAGCAAAGTTTGCTGAGATAGTCAAAGTAGGTGAGACTATCAAAGATGGATTAAGAACCGGGAAGATTGCCTGTGTTGCTGTCTCGCCCGGATTCTCGGGTTTGTTGAAGAAGAAAAAAAAAATGTGTCTTCTATCTCTTATGAGGGGAAGAAGACCCCAAGGAAATCCTTATCATACCAAGGTCGCTCTCGACCTTCACAAAGTTAGTACCCGACTTGTTATGCACAGACTGATTACTAAAATACCCCTCCCCCCAATTATCAAAATACCCTTTCCCCAGTTATCAAAATACTCCCCCTCCTATCTACCAAACTTCCCCTCCAGTTTACCAGACTCTATCTCATCACTATCAAAAGCCGCCCCCAACTGTGCCAACGTTCAAGCAAACTACCAAACCCCATCTTTACTTTACCAAAATACCCCCCCCCCGAACTACCAAGCTCCACAGTCAAATTACCAAACCAACTCATAACCCATATATCAAGCCCCCCGTCCAAACGCTTCAAATTATTGTCAAATGCCTCCCCCTTAACAAGGCAATTACGATCCCTCCCTCCCGTCCCAGATTTAAGAAGAAGCCCACTAGAATTTTCACTCCACTCATTGAAAGCCTAACAAAGCTGTTTGAGCGATTAACTGCGGCAGGATATATTCATCTAGTAGGGCTCAAGCTTATTGACACTAGCTCAAAATTTTACTGACCTGATCAGAGGTGCGCATATCACTCCAACAGTGTTGGACATGATACTAAGGACTGTATCAACCTGAAGCATAAGATCCAAGACCTGATTGACCAGAACGTGGTCTCTCTTCACACGGTCGCGCCCAATGTCAATAGTAATCCTTTGCCAAATCATGAAGGCGTCACTATCAATATGATATAGACATATGATGATTGGTGTGTAACAAATGCAATAGTTTCGATCACTCCTGATAAACTGGAAAGAGTTGTAGCTTCGTTGAGCATTAGACAGAAGAAAGAATTTGTGATTCTGACACCCGAGAAGGTTGTTGCCTTGGTGCCGCGAGAAACTCTTACCCGACCAAAATTTGTGATTAAAACGGCTGCTACCCAGGGCATGACCAGATCAGACAGGTGCTACAAGCCAGAAGAGTTAGCCCAGGAAGTGCAGAAGAAGGATCAACCTAAAAGGAAAATTTAGTGAAGCTGAAGCTGAAGAGTTCTGGAGAAAAATGCAACCTAAAGATTATTCAATTGTGAAACATCTGGAAAAGACGTCGGATCAGATTTATGTATGGGCTTTATTGATGGGTTCGCAGTTGCATAGGCAGGCTTTGATGAAGGATTTGGATGACACTTATGTCTCTGTGGGTACCAACAGTGACAATCTAACAGTCGTGATAAACCAGGTCGTTCGAGGACACCGAATCAGTTTTTGTGACGAAGAGCTGCCTTTTGAAGGCAGGATGCACAACAAAGCTCTACACGTCACTATCAAATACCGGGATAAAATTATAAATCTTGTTGTGGTCGACGATAGGTCTGGTCTCAACATCTGCCCGCTTTCAACTCTCAAGCCGCTGAAATTTAACTCGGGGAAGGTGCAACAAAACCAGGTCAATGTGAGAGCTTTTTATGGAGTGCATAGAGACACGATAGGGGTAGTAAACTTGGGAATTCAGATGGGTCCTGCAGAGTTTAATATGGAGTTCCAGGTGTTGGAAATCAATACTAGTTACAATTTGCTTCTGGGAAGACCGTTTACCCATATAGCTAGGGCTATGCCGTCCACCCTTCACCAATTGATAAAATTTGTTTGGAAGAACTAGGAATTGGTCATTCATGGTGAGGGGAGTCATTTTGATGGGTATGCGCCGATTGTTGATGAGGTCTCCCGAGGTTGTGATTTCTACACGGTGGAGCTGGTAAATGCCACCTGTGATAATTTGGCTCCACAACCCCCTATGCCTTCTGTGTACAAGATGATTGCTACTGTCATGCTCCAGAATGGTTTTGAACCAGGTTTTGAATTGGGGAAACATTTTCAAGGAATTGTCGAGCCTATCCAAATTCCTGCCAAAGATGCAAAGTTTGGTTTGGGGTATGTCCTCGAAGATGATGATACCGAGATGAAGAACAAGAGTGTTGATCAAGCATTGGCCAGGCCGATTCCTCATTTGTACCAATCATTTCCAGTATGTGTGTGTGTCGATAATAGTGGTCTCGGGGAAGGAATTTAGGGCTTTTTTGAGGAGATTGATGTGGTCATTGACGAAGAGGCTGGAACATCAAGCATCCGTGACACAAAACCTAAAGAACAATTGCAAAATTGGACCTCTACACCACTCCTGATTTCCCGCTCATCTGGGTAGAAATGACATGAGTTTTTGTTTGCTTTTAAAATCGGTGGTAGTCCGGAAGAGGCCTAAGACCCACCCTTTATGCAATTTTTATTTGTTTGAAGTTTTTAAATTCCCTTGTGATGTTCAAAAAGGCAAAATGGCCCTCGGCCATGGCCAAAGTTTGCACTGGTTTTTCAATTTGAATGAAAGCCTCTTTTATCAAAAATTTGTTATTTACTTATCGATTATTTTTACTAACTTTGCTCGTTTATGATTTCAGTAATATTAACTTAAAACATGTCAATGTCATGTCATTCATGAGCTAAACGAACAAAATCAGACAGGTGATGATGAATGTGAGGTGTATGAAGATGAAAGAAGGTACCCGAACATGTTGTCGAAGAGTTTCGACAATTTAAGAATCAACACAAGCCAAATTTAGAAGAAACTGAGACTGTGAATCTCGGAGATGAGAAATGTGTTAAAGAAGTCAGAATCAGTGTTCATCTGACCGAAGCTCAAAGAAGGGACCTGGTCCACTTGCTCAAAGAATACATTGATGTATTTGCCTGGTCTTACAAAGATATGTCGGGGCTGAGTACGAATATGGTGTCCCACAATTTACCGATTAATCCAGATTTCAGTCCAGTAAAACAAAAGACTCAAAAGTTTAAGCCTGAGTTGAGTTTAAAGATCAAAGAGGAAATTACCAAATAGATCGAGTCTCAAGTAGTGGAAGTGATGCAATATCCGACTTGGTTA
Source organism: Solanum acaule (assembly GCA_036250505.1). Lineage (NCBI taxonomy): Eukaryota > Viridiplantae > Streptophyta > Magnoliopsida > Solanales > Solanaceae > Solanum > Solanum acaule. The sequence continues at coordinate 44,787 of JAJOOR010001782.1, forward strand.
GCCAATGTTGTTCCGGTTGCCAAGAAAGACGGAAAAATCAAAATTTGCGTTGACTATAGAGATCTCAACAAAGCAAGCCCGAAAGATAATTTTCCACTACCAAACATTCACATTCTCATTGATAACTGTGCTAAGCATGAGATGCAGTCATTTGTGGATTGTTTGCGGGTTACCACCAGATCCCGATGGATGAAAAAGATGCAGAAAAGACAGTTTTCATTACGCCTTGGGGTGTATATCATTATCGAGTGATGCAGTTTGGTCTCAAAAATGCTGGTGCTACTTATATGAGGGCTATGACGACCATCTTTCACGATATGATTCACAAGGAAATCGAGGTGTATGTAGATGATGTCGTAATCAAGTATCGCGAAAGTTCGGATCTCTTGACTCACTTAAAGAAATTCTTCGATCGTCTACGCCGATATAACTTAAAGTTAAATCCCGCCAAGTGTGCTTTTGGAGTGCCAGCTAGAAAGTTGTTGGGATTCATAGTTAGCAGAAGATGCATTGAGCTTGATCCTTCCAAGATCAAGATGATCCAAGAATTACCTCATCCGAAGACCAAGAAAGAGGTGATGAGTTTTTTGTGAAGGTTGAATTACATCAGCCGGTTCATAGCTCAATCTACCGTGGTGTGTGAGCCCATCTTTAAGTTATTGAATAAAGATACCTTGACTAAATGGACCTGAGAATGTCAAACTGCTTTTGATGCCATCAAGAATTATTTATCCAATCCGCTGGTGTTGGTTCCTCCGCAAGAAGGGAGTCTGTTGGTGCTATATTTGTCAGTCTCAAATAACGCATTTGGATGTGTGCTTGGTCAACATGACGAAACGGGAAAAATGAGCGAGTCATTTATTATTTGAGCAAGAAATTCACTCTTTATGAGGCTCACTACACTCTTTTGGAGAGGACATGTTTGCTTTGACTTGGATTGCTTAGAAGTTAAGACATTATTTGTCTTCTTATACTACATACCTTATTTCCAGGATGGACCCATTGAAGTATATTTTCGAGAAAGCAATGTCGACCCAGAAGTTGGCTAAATGGAAAATGCTTTTAAGTGAGTTTGATATTGTGTACGTGACCTAGAAGGCGATAAAAGCACAAGCCTTAGCCGATCATCTTGCGGAGAATCCAGTTGATGAAGAGTATGAACTGTTCAAGACTTATTTTCCCGATGAGGAAGTTTCGTTTGTGGGTGAAGATATTTCTAAGGCATACCCTGGTTGGAGAATATTCTTTGATGGAGCGGCAAACCACCAAGGAAAGGGTGTTAGAGCGGTCTTAGTGTCAGAATCTGATCAGCACTATCTTATGGCGGCTAAACTCCGATTTGATTGCACGAACAACATGACAGAATATGAAGCTTGTATTCTTGATTTGAAGATGGCCATCGACATGAATGTTCACGAGCTTCTGGTTATTAGAGATTCAGATTTGTTGATTCATCAGGTTCAAGGAGAATGGGCCGTGAAGAACCCAAAGATCACACTGTATGTGCGGTATATACAGAAGTTATGTAAAAGATTTCGCAAGATTGAATTCAAACACACCTCCAGGACACAAAATGAGTTGGCCGATGCTCTTGCCACCATTGCCTCAATGATCAAACATCCAGATACAAGTTACATTGATCCAGTAGACATAGAGGTAAAAAGGCAGTATGTTCATTGTTCATATGTCGAAGCGGAACCATATGGTTTGCCTTGGTATTTTGATATCAAGAGGTATATAGAGATCGAAATTTATCTTGAGAATGCAACGTTTAATCAGAAGAAATCGATACGCCGTATGACCCTCAATTTCTTTCTAAGTAGGGAAATCCTTTATAGGAGGACTCCAGATTTAGGTCTTCTCAGATGCGTGGATGCAAGTGAAGCTGCAAAGCTTCTTGAACATATACATGCCGGAGTTTGTGGTACTCATATGAATGGACTCACTTTGTCGAGGAAGATCTTTCGAGACGACTATTTTTGGATGACTATGGAACATGATTGTTGCAAATTTGTGTAGAAATATCACAAATGTCAGGTGCATGGTGATTTGATTCGAGTGCCACCTTACGAACTTAATGTTATGAGTTCGCCTTGGCCTTTCGTAGCTTGGGGCATGGATGTCATTGGTCCAATAGAGCCACCCGCCTCTAACGAACGCAGATTCATTTTGGTGGCCATTGACTACTTCACTAAGTGGGTGGAAACAGCCTCATAAAAGTTGGTAACGAAGAAAGTTGTAGCTGATATTGGTCATAACAATTTGATATGTAGGTTTGGAGTACCAAAATCTATCATCACTGATATATGAGACTCGCTACACTCTTTTGGAGAGGACATGTTTGCTTTGACTTGGATTGCTTAGAAGTTAAAGCATTATTTGTCTTCTTATACTACATACCTTATTTCCAGGATGGACCCATTGAAGTATATTTTCGAGAAAGCAATGTCGACCCGAAAGTTGGCTAAATGGCAAATGCTTTTAAGTGAGTTTGATATTGTGTACGTGACCTAGAAGGCGATAAAAGCACAAGCCTTAGCCGATCATCTTGCGGAGAATCCAGTTGATGAGAGTATGAACTGTTCAAGACTTATTTTCTCGATGAGGAAGTTTCGTTTGTGGGTGAAGATATTTCTAAGGCATACCTTGGTTGGAGAATATTCTTTGATGGAGCGGCAAACCACCAAGGAAAGGGTGTTAGAGCGGTCTTAGTGTCAGAATTTGGTCAGCATTATCCTATGGCGGCTAAACTCCGATTTGATTGCACGAACAACATGACAGAATATGAAGCTTGTATTCTTGATTTGAAGATGGCCATCGACATGAATGTTCACGAGCTTCTGGTTATTAGAGATTCAGATTTGTTGATTCATCAGGTTCAAGGAGAATGGGCCGTGAAGAACCCAAAGATCACACCGTATGTGCGGTATATACAGAAGTTATGTAAAAGATTTCGCAAGATTGAATTCAAGCACACCCCCAGGACACAAAATAAGTTGGCCGATGCTCTTGCCACCATTGCCTCAATGATCAAACATCCATATACAAGTTATATTGATCCAGTGGACATAGGTAAAAAGGCAGTATGTTCATTGTTCACATGTCGAAGTGGAACCATATGATTTGCCTTGGTATTTTGATATCAAGAGGTATATAGAGATCGAAATTTATCTTGAGAATGCAATGTTTAATTAGAAGAAGTCGATACGCCGTATGACCCTCAATTTCTTTCTAAGTGGGGAAATCCTTTATAGGAGGACTCCAGATTTAGGTCTTCTCAGATGCGTGAATGCTAGTGAAGCTGCAAAGCTTCTTGAACATATACATGCCGGAGTTTGTGGTACTCATATGAATGGACTCACTTTATCGATGAAGATCTTTCGAGATGACTATTTTTGGATGACTATGGAACATGATTGTTGCAAATTTGTGTAGAAATATCACAAATGTCAGGTGCATGGTGATTTGATTCGAGTGCCACCTCACGAACTTAATGTTATGAGTTCTTCTTGGCCTTTGTAGCTTGGGGCATGGATGTCATTGGTCCAATAGAGCCACCCGCCTCTAACGAACTCAGATTCATTTTGGTGGCCATTGACTACTTCACTAAGTGGGTGGAAGCAGCCTCATAAAAGTTGGTAACGAAGAAAGTTGTAGCTGATTTTGTTTATAATAATCTGATATGTAGGTTTGGAGTACCAGAATCTATCATCACTGATAATGGAGTGAATCTTAACAGTCATTTGATAAGGGAGATATGTGAACAATTCAAGATTGCTCACCAAAACTCAACCGCTTATCGTCCCCAAAAGAATGGAGTTGTAGAAGCCACCAACAAGAACATCAAGAAGATCTTGAGGAAAATGATTGACAATCACAGAGGTTGGCATGAGATGTTGCCATACGCTTTGTTGGGTTACAGAACGACTGTCAGAACATCAGTTGGAGCTATTTCATATTTGTTAGTATATGGAACAGAAGCAGTTATACCTGCCAAAGTCGAAATACCTTCAATGAGAATCATCCAAGAAGTTGAATTGAGTAATGATGAATGGGTTCGCAAGTGGATTGACCAGCTAACATTGATTGATGAGAAGAGAATGGTTGATGTTTATCATGGTCAACTGTATCGACAGAGGATGATTCATGCTTTCCACAAGAAAGTAAGAACCAGGATATTTGAACTTGGTTAGTTGGTTCTCGAATGCATTTTCACTCATCAAGCGGAGTACAAAGGGAAATTTGCACCAAATTGGCAAGGATACATGGTTCACAAAGTATTATCCGGAGGTGCCTTGGTCCTGTCAGAGATGGATGGCACCGAATGGCCAAAATCGATCAACTCAGATGTTGTCAAGAGATACTATATGTGAAGTTTCAGTATGTTTTTCTCTTATTTCCTTGTAATCGTTTTATTGTCTTGTAATCACTTTGTTCAGAATTTTATCCCTCTGTAATGAGCTACGTCTGACCTGAATTCTCAAAAAATGAGATACGTAGGCGGCCTATGTCAGCCTCGGTCATCCCTTTATCCCCTTTTAATGTTTCTTTTTGTATTTGAACTACGTTCGACCTGAATTCTCAAGAATGAGATACGTAGGCGGCTTATGTCGACCTCGATCGATTTCTTTGTAAATTTCTTATTTTCTGTTAATCCTTGAGGGGGAACTACGTTTGACCTGATTCCTACGTCAACGGGATACGTAGGCGCCACAACGGCTCGGTCATATCTCTCGTAAAATTTCTATTTTTCTCTTTACAATAGAAACTGGGACATAATTTTTAGAGGGACTAAAAAATTCTCAAGAAGAAGACCTCTCCAACAAAGTCGAGACTAGAGTTACTTTTAATTTTGCAACTGGGACAGAGTTTTTGAGAGGATCTCAAAAATTTTGTGATTTGCTCACCAACGGTTAAAGATAAGCCAAGACAGTTGACTGGGATAAAATTTTTGAGGATGGCCTCAAAATTTCGATAAGGTTCATCGGTGGTTTGGAACAACTTTGAATATTTCCCAGCAAATAATCAGATAGACCTCGAAGCGTCAACCTCAAGAGTCTTCGCTAAAGCTTGACATGACATGACACTTGGCAGTGACCTACCGAAGATAGCGAGGCAAAAAGCATACAACCGAAAAGATCGCCACAGATCAATTCATTTTTAAACTAACAATTTTTCTGTAGATGCATGTCTATATATTTGCCCAAAAATCAGCATATTCTTCCATTCAATGAATGTGGGGAAGTCAAAAGGGCGAAGAACTCCCCAAAATTGACAATTTTTTCTAGGGATGCAGGAAATATTTTATGTTGCTAATATCAAAGTTTTTGGAATATGAATAACATTATTTCGTTCAATTCCCAACAAGGCGAAGTCCATAATGAACGTACAACTATGTTCAGAGATGGAATGAACGAAAACCACAAAGAGGGCAATATTATTATTTTTCAACAATTAAAGATATCTGGAAGACGTTTATCTACATTATATTATCAGATATGATAATATTTCCTACCCAGAGGATCATTTATATCGTATTGTCAAATAAGATGATACCACTACTTCGATGGCCATTTTTATTATATTGTCAATTGAAACGATACCGCCACCTAGAAGATACCAGAAGATCACCTATGTTGTCTGGTGAAGCATTATCTTCGTCGGTGGTACCAGGGATGGTATCATCAGAAAAGAAGTCAAGTATTGCGAGAGAAGAAAGTCATGCATAGCAAGAGAAAGAAGTCATGCATTGCGAGAGAAGAAATTTATGCATCGCGGGAAAGAAGTCATGCATTGCGAGGATAAAGATTCATGCATTCCAAGAAAAGAGTCATGCATCGCAGGAAAAGAGACTCATGCATTGCAAGAAAAGAGTCATGTATCGCGGGAAAGAGATTCATGCATCGCAAGACAAGATTCATGCATAGCAAGAGAAAGAAGTCATGCATCGCAGAGAAGTCATGCATCGCAGACAAATCATGCATCACGGGGAAGTCATGCATAGAAAGAGAAAGAAGTCATGCATCGCGGAGAAGTCATGCATAGCAAGAGAAAGAAGTCATGCATCGCAGACAAATCATGCATCACGGGGAAGTCATGCATAGCAAGAGAAAGAAGTCATGCATCGCGAGAAAATTAAGATCGATTACATCATTTTTCTTTGCAAAAGCGACATCAAGAGAACTATCAACATATTACATCAGCCTATTTTATTACTTTGACATCAAAGAAAGAGTACATTGAAGATTATATTGCAAATATGAGACACAAGCTTTATTTGCTTTACGTCAAACCCGATGGAGTTGATGTCAAAAATTCAAGGAGAACAATAAAGTGTCAACACAATAAAAGATATTGTCTCCCATTTGAATTACAGTTTTATGCTAATGAGTTTATCTCAGTCTTTGTCGACAGCATCTGAAAGGATAAATTCTCCAAAACAAACCACAAGTGCGGACGACATAAAAAAGGATGCGGTACAACATGGAACTTTTTCTTAGCAGCGAACTAGACATAGTCCAAAGAGGGGTGCCAAACTCTTAGGATGCTAGTTGAAGAGTGACTTCCACCACAATCAAACCACACCCCTATCTGAAGGCATGTGGGTTTTTCTTAGGTTTGTCGGTTTCAGTGTCGCATCCGGAAATTTTTGGTCTCTACCGGAAGCAACTTTCCAATTTGAGTGACAAACACACTAAGAGTTTTGGGAATTATGTCCGTGTAAGTTCTTAATCATGGGTATGAAGTGCACCACATTCATGGCTAAGAGGTTGCAAGCTTCTTTTCATATTCGACTTACTTTGTCACTCTTCATGAACCAAAGGATATCTTATAATGAAAGATTTCTTTCTTAATCGATATTAGTCGAACTACAAGAAGCCTGATCCCCTAGATTGAGGGATATGTAGGCGGGATCAATGCTAAAAACTTGGTTGTATTCCAACATTCTCTCTTAAATCTTATTCTCGAGCATTTTGATTTCTCCATAATTCGATTTTGAGAGGGCTTTTTAATTCCATCAAATCATGCGTCAAGTCAAGCGTATCAAACTACAAGTAGCCTGAATTTTCATATAACCTGAGATATGTAGGAAACCCATTTACGGGGTTCGGCCATAATTCCTAAAGTCCGTGCCAAAATCCCTTTACAGAAGAGATGTAGATGTGGTCGTTCAAAATTGGATTAGTCAAATTCGTTTTCCTCGAATTTCTTTCATCAATCCAAGTAAAACGAGGGACAGTTGTTGACACCCAATTTTGACCCTCCCTGATGATAATCAATTTTCGAATTGCTTAATTTTTCAAACAATCTAGAATAATTAACTTTATAAAAATTAAATAGTTTCGTGGTTATTTTAAGTAATTTTAGTCGATTTTCATAATATTTGAATAATAAATATAGTTCATAAATTATATATGTAATTAGTATATTTTATCAATATTTGAAAATCTTCTCAAAAAAAGATTTCACATTTTAAGTCGAATGTTCTTCAATTTAGTTTAATTTCAATTATGATTACGATTAGTTTCTATTTTAAATTAATTTTTTATATAATCGAGTTTATTATTTTATATCATTGAAATTAAGAAGCTCGTTAATTGATTATAATAGTTCGTCCTAATTGAATTTAAGCCAAATTCACAAGTTAAACTCAATTTGGCTAATAAGTTGGCTAATTTTGTATTTCATTTGGCCAAATCTTATTTCCAAGTCTAGCCTTCTATTTACCCTCACCTTTAAACCCATTTAAAAGACCATTTTTGGGCCAAATTCAACCCCTTTTCCAGCAACCCAACAGCAATTCAGCAATTTCCATACTAATTCCAGTGAACTCCAAGCCCAAAACGCCCCAGCCCACTTCCTTTCCAGCAACCCGGCCCACCTTCCCATTCCCTTCACAATAGAAACAGTCCAACTCTAACAGAATGAGAAAAACCCAGAACGATTCTAGCCTCCTCAACGTTAAACAACGACGCTATTTCCAGCAGCTCACAGCGTCAATACTGTTGACACCCAATTTTTACCCTCCCCGATATGAATTAATTCTCGAGCTTCCTAGATTGAAAATGATTTGGAATAATTAGTTTATAAAATATTTTTTAAGTTTGAAGTGATTTTAGTCATTTTTAATATATCTAAATAACACATAGTTCTTATATATTTATTAATATATTTTATAAATACTTGAAAATCATATCAAAAAGATTTTATTTCTTTTAGCTAAGCATTTTATTAATTTAGTTTAGTTTAAATCATAATTACGATTCTTGAATTGATTAGTTCGTATTTAAACTAATTATGTCATAATTAAGTTAATTATTTTATTTTCGTTGAAGTTAAGAAGCTCATCAATTAATTTGTATTAATTCATTTTGTTCGAGTGTCGACCAAATTCATCAATTAAATCCGATTTGGTTACATTCGAATTTTGTTTAGGCTATTGTTTAATTGTATTTTAAGTCAAAACCTATCAATTGTTTTCAACCTTTGTGATAAACTAAAATTGGGCAATAATTGTAAATTCCAGCAGCCCACCAAGAACCCAAATCTCATTCCTAATTGTCAGCCCAATATCAATACAATACATTCAGCATACCCATCAGCACATTTCAACATCAGCAGGCCACCATCTCGACCCATTTCTCCCCCAACCCGGCCCAGTCTTACTAAAAAGAAACCCAAAACCCTTCCAACGTTCACAGCAGTCCAAATAGCAATCCCAAGCGACGTGAGCAACAATTCCAAAACGACACTAACAACAGCATACAAACGATGACCTAAAGTTCATCAACTCACGGCGATTCACGAAAAGCTCACGGTGCGAGGAAATCTGTGTCTAGTACAGCAGCACACTGCTTTTCGTCGCCCTCTTCGCTGCAATAGTGCAGTCACAGCAGCTGATGTAGTAGCGAAGGGTTGTCCTTGAGGACGTGGGACCGAGACACGTAGCATCTCAAGGACATCATATTGATTAAAGTCGTCCATAGCCCTTTCTTCTTTCGAAATGAGACGAATTTTCAAAGAAAATGTGTCATCCCAAAATGGTGATAGAATTTTTGAAGTTTGAATTCGGAATGGGCCTCGTTTCACCCGTTTCTTGCCCTAATTTCATGGATAAATAGTTCCATATCTTTCATGTCTTTAGGGGAGGATTTTTAGTCGTTTGAAAATATATATATATATATATATATATATATAAGAATACATATATAAATCAGTAGCTATATTCAAGCAAGAATCGACGAGAAATTTGATTCTTGTGCTCGCCGCGTGCAAAGCTCATTGAAATCTCATTGTGGTATTGGAGTTGATGTTCTTCTGCTCGTGGTTCTCGATTTCACTGCACCCTTGAAGGTAATACTCATCTTCCAATTCGAGCATTTTACTTTAATGTGTTGTCGTTCGATTTTTGACCATGTAAGCTGTCTATATGTTGTTATTTGTGACTATTTTGGACTTGTTTGTTTGGCTGCAAATCAGTGAGGAGTCTCGTTTGTTAGTCACTGTTGTTGTCAGTTTCTATTTTTTTCTTTGAAAGTTTGTTGTTTCCCCTTGCCTTCGAGCTCTTGTTTTATAGTTATTGCTTTGAACCTATAGTCGATTGTGTCAATCATGTTAATTTCCTTTCGTGCTCTGTTCATGCAAAGTTTATCTTGTAGGCGGCAAATAAGTCAAATGTCATATTTGGTTTGGGTTAAAAATCCTCTTTTCTGAAATACAGTGGTATTTTGTTCTTGCATGTGCCCTTAAGCATGAGTTGTTCCTTTTCCCCTCTTCTGGTGGTCTGTTGATTGGTTTTCATATCAGAAAAATTATAGTCTTAAGGTTGAGTTTTAACTCGTTCTCGTTTTAGCTTCAAACGCATGTTTGGGTATGCAAAATTTGTGTTGAAGCTCACTGTGGTATCCTTTTTCTTAAGCATGCTTTATTTCTTCATTTAAAATTGTGAAAGATGCCAAAACTCTCCCTTATTCTTGTCTAAAGGTTCTACAAAATAACATCATTTGCTAATTTGACTCATTGATTTATCATGTCAAAAATGCTCAAGTTTATTCTATTGATGCATAGTTTCATTAATGTCTTTGCTTAAATTTGTATTGTTTTTTATATTTAATGGCATCAATTACAATGATCTACTCCATTTCTTGATTGACAATGGCTTCCCTATTATTATATTTGTTTAAGAAGTTACGCCTAAATTCTCTTCATTTGATCACTATTAGTTTGATTGTTTATTCGCCATCATATCGTAGTATCTTATTTTATCATGTGAGTTTCATTCCATCTTAAGCAAATAGTTTCTAAGTGTTGTATGCTGTCTTTTGGGGAATCTCAGCATTATGTTGACATAGTGAACCAGTCGTATGTTTTTTCATCTTACTTCAATTTTATATGCCTTAGTTATATTGCAAAACTTTAAAGTATGCTCCATTTCTAATTTCAATCTTATTTTATTCTTATTCTATGTACGAGTTTCCTCCTTTCGAGTCTTTAGAGGCTCTCTCCCCTTGCATTTCGTGGATTGGGATGAGGCCCAATTCTATATTTCCTATCGAGTCCAAAAATAGCTGACGAACAGATTACGGGACGTATAGAGGATGGAAGTGAATTTTCGATGTCCGAAAAGACTGGAAAAAGCCTGATATACTTGTTGTATACACCAATATACAGTTAGAAAATATCATATACAGGGAAAAAATGAAAAATACAGGTGAAAAATGCGGAAATACAAAGTGCAAACAAAAATACAGGTTTCGAAACCCCCAAAATGAATTGGATACGGCTCGTATACACCGGTATACATAAAAAGTATACACAGATTTTCAAAAGGAAATAGGCCCAAAAGCCTTGATAATTTCCAACAGGTTAGGTGGTGCAGAAATGGGTCAAAGCCCAGTGAGAAATCAGAAAAAAAGAATATTGAAGAGGAGAAAAATGGGCCAAAAGGCCAATTTAATTGGATTTGGCCAAAGTTCAAGTCCAATTATTTTTCTTCCCTTTATTATCGTTTTTATTGTATTGATTGACTAACTTTGTTTATTTTATGGTTCAATTTAATTAAATTCCCGAAGATAGTCATTTCTCTTTTTCTTATATATATATATATATTTGAATTAAAATATTTTATACTTAGCTCTATTTTTCTTATTAGTCTCGTCACTTGAAATTACTTCCCTTTAGGATGATCCCTCTTAAGTTTATTTCCCTTTAAAAATAATTAATAAGTAATAATAATAATAATAATAATAATAATAGAATATTTTATATTTATGTTACATGCTTAGTTTTATTTTTATTGGTTCTGTCAACACTTGAGGTTTTCCCTTTAAAAGTTCTCCTTTAGTTATTCCCCTTAATAATAGTAATAATAATAAATAAATAAATAAAAAGTGAATTTCTTTTTCACTTGGTTAATATTTTCTCAAAAAATTAGTCGAAGTCATTTTTAGTCAAATCGCCGGTCAACCGCAAGTTAGCGGACATTCCTAGGGACTAACACTTTCTTGAAATGTACATTGAACTCGAACCCTTTTTCTATTGATTTTATCTGTTTGAGTCATTTGAAAAACCTTATATTTTTCTTGATATTTTACTAAAAATTAAGTCGCGACTCTATTTCTTTGAAATTCGATTTCTCTTACATCATAAGTTTGATCAATTTTTCGAAAGTTAGTTATTTTTCTTTTATATTTTTGAGTAAAACAGAAATGGCGACTCTGCTGGAAATTTAATTAAGTTCTAACCATATGATTTGACTTATTTGATTAATTGTTATTAATTGTTGAATTGTTTATTTGTGCCTAATGTGTTTAAACTGCTATAACTGTCACTGCATTCATGGCATGTCATACTCCGTCAAACGACAATTACTTTTGTTTTTCACTTAAAGGACGATTATGCTGGCCACAGTAGTTCGTTAACCAAATTTTTCTCGGGGCACACTGACGAATGTAGTTGGCTACTGGATAGTCAACGGTCATTAATTGTCCCAACCCAAGTAGTCCGCTTAGGTCACCAATCCACTATAAAGAAAGTCCACTCTCAGTCAAAACTAGTGTAGAGCCAAATTCAATCCCAAAATTTAACACATTGGCTTAAGATGACCGAACACCCAAGGCGTGTTGGGCCCATTAGAAAGACCACCTTGAGTCCAAAGGGCCCACGGCCCGAACGGATGTTCATACTTACGTGTTTGAAGAATGTATGCATTATTTGACAAAGTGTTGTGTCTTGGGTTTGGAGGTATCTAATTATTTGTATATTTTTGTAGATGGTCAAGCAACACTTGAGTTTCAAAATTGTCACCGAGACGCCAAACCTTCTTCGTGTATGGTGGTACAATCTCAATGCGTATTAGAAAAGAGAACTTTCCATTCACTTGGGTCACCTCCCGTTGATAATGAATCTCAAAGTTTGGCCTAAGTTCATTGAGGTGGTCACTTGATTTTGGGATGATGAGAGAATGGTGTTTCGCTTCGGAGATGTTGAAATGACGCCAACTGTTGAAGAAATCAAAGATTGCCTAGACAACGTCGAAATGTGCCAGAAAAAAAAAATCATCCAGATCATCACATTTTGTTACTATATAAGCCGACCAGCAAAGAACTGAAGAACATGTTATTACTGGTAAATGCAGACTGGCTAGACACCCCGAGTATTCTGTTTGTGAAATTCTACGAACGATGGGGACATGAGAACTATTATAAGAATTTTCCAAATGAGTTTCTCGATCGCAGTAGTTGGAGTCAAACTCAAACCTTAGCGTCTGTCGTATGCCTCTTAGGGACAATGGTGTTCCCTCAGGACGAGGGGAACGAAATTGATACTCGAATTGCCATGGTAACTCACGCCATCTTTGAGGGTGTTGGTAAAAAGGGACAAGTCAAGAAATACTTCAATCTGGCCCCGATCATTGTGGCTGACATCTATCGATCTTTGGGTCAATACAAAAACGGGTTTCCATTTTTTCAAGGTTGTAATATCTTGCTACAGTGGTGGATGTCTAAACATCTAGTGAATACATATGAGACTCGTAAACAGAAATTAGCCGAACCACAAAAAGAAAGTCACATCGACCACTACGAGTTACATTTGAGCATTAATAGATTCAAGATCCACAGCACGAGGGAAGCATGGGCTAAAGTCTTCCAAGACATAAAAGATGGAAATGTACAATGGATGTTTCAAGATTTCATGTCAGAAAAAATAGTTGTTCAGGGTGCTAAGTGTCCTTTCCTAATCCTTCCTAGCATTAGAGGGGTACGACCCTACAACCCTAACAAGGTAATGCGGCAATTCGGTAGAACACAAATTCTACCTTTCAAAGAAGACGCTAGCCGCTATGTCTTTGACTACAACGGGTGTGACAAGATAACTCATGCCAAGGAAATTCTCGATGAATGGGTCGGGCGGGTCAATCTAAAAGAAAGCATGGCTGAAGATAGATATGACGCTGGGTGTGTTGACGAGTACAAAAAATAGTTGCAGGATGATCTGCGTGGTACACTCGATTCGACGCCATGTACGGGCCGACAGATTGAAAATGTCCAGGTAAGGCTCCAAATCCAAGCCTACCACTTCAGCAGGAATGGGACCAAAGGGAACAAGAGTTTCAACGTTCGAAGCAAGAATACCTGCATAGGGAACAAGAGTTCCAACATCGAGAATATGAAAGCCAAAGGGCCTTAGCCTTTGCCACACAAGAGTTAGCTAACGCAAGAGACTGCCTGATACGTTTGGACTCGAATTTGGATGATCAACTTAACACTCTCCAGGGCGTATCGATGTCTTCTAAAGTTGTGTTCGCCGAGCCGCATGTGATGACTAGCAAGTTCCTCATTCGCGAAAAAGTGGAAAAAGCAAGAGGAGGAGCGGGACATTCAGCCTTTTAGTTATCTTATTCCCCTGCATGGGATTGATTTTATTCGCAATTTATCCCTTCCCTAAAAGATGTACCCTTTTTGTTGAACTTGTAATGAATTCTCTAATTATTTATGAATCTTGTTTTGGGAGGTGCAACAATTTGTTTTAAATGGCGCAATACATCCTTCAAAATCGCTAGGCCTACCCTGGGCACAAAAGGGTCACATATCTGTTTAGGACGCGATATATGCTTGTGTGCTTTAACTGTTTATGTGATGCGTTGCTTTGAATGAGGACATTTTTAGCCCACTCCTTGTCAAAATTTTCTAAAAAATCTCTACAATACCAAATACAAGTCACTACCAGAACGTCCCACCAAAATTCCATGAGTCTTAAGTTTCTCAGCTAGAAATAAAATCCTACTACCCAATCCTAAAACGTTACTCTATCATCTCAGGAAAGGTGAAATTGCTGCTAAGATGGAAAAAGGCAAGAATGTCGAAGTGAAGACGACTGAGGAGATTCTAAGATGAAACTGCGTCAACTCAAACAAGAGATTCGAGAGATGGGAGAAAGAAGAATAGAAGTAAAATTAGCCACCGCAGCTGCGCAAGCCAAAAGTGCAGCACTGGACGCGGAGTTAGTGGCTAAGATGGCAAGATATGTTGTCATGAACGAGGAGACGGTTGTTATGTGGAAGGAACATGATGCCTTTAACAATGATATAACCACGAGGCTTCAAAAACTACATGGAAAATACCCTTTCTTCAACCAAGAGGCCACTAGCAGTGGTCCCGAAGGCACTGGACCTGAATCTGTTGAAGAGGAACTTGAGGAGGAAATTATCTATAAGCCTCCTTCCCAGGGACGTTGGAAAAAAGGGAATGAAAAAATCACCCCCGAAGCGTACGAGTTTACCCCCCGTGATTAAGGCGACAATCGGGAGAAGAATGGCTTTGATGAAGGCACAATCTATCTTTAGGAGTTTTATTGCATGTTTTCTTTTCACTTTCCTTGTAAACAATCAAATGAATGAATGAAAATGAAAATTTTCTTTTGTATTCGAACTACGTTGGGCCTGAATTCTCCTTGGGAGATACGTAGGCAGCCTTTCAAGGCCCGACCCCCTATCTTTTTTAAATTTTCTTTTCCCCCTTTCATTCTACAAGGAAGCATGGAATTAACATCAACAGACGCCGAGAGATGCAACAAGAAGACCTTAGCTCAACGCAATTTAACCTTTCTAAGTCGATACCCCTGAAATAAACGAGCAAATTCCTGCTTGTTCAAAAAAAAAATCAGTCCCCATTATCTGTGGGTTAACATGTCCTAAAACGAAGCAACTTTTATGTATTACATGCTTCCTATGTGATATCTTGTATTATTTGTCCTGAATTAAAACTAACAGATTTGCCTTTGAGTTGTTTTTCTCTACAGGTAGTTAGAACTGATCTGTGTTGATAAGCTGGCTGAACACCCCTATTTTACAAGATCAAAAGGGTATACAGATTCCTTCCCCAATCAAAGTTCTCGGAAGGGCAAGTCAACAATGGGCAATAACGTTGAGGATACCGGCTTAACAGATGTTGTTGTGGCTCAGCCCATCGTCGCCGATCAGAACGAGTTAATTATACATTTGATGCAACAAATCACTGAGATGCGAGTCGAAATGTAGAGAAGGTAGGATCTGCCTAATTCGGTCTTTGCTCTGGCAGATGGAAAGCCTCCATTTCACTTTCCTCATCCGAACGCGGAACAAGCTCAAAACCCACCCTCCAGTCCTGCTCAGAATCTATCAATTATCAACTTAACCACCCAAAATCCCCATTTTGCCTCTGCCTCTTATCATACACCACCCTCTCCTCAAAATACCAACATCCAAGTGCCACTTCCTCCTTAAAATGCCAACCTCCAAACTGGCCACTCCCTCAAAACCAAAACGTTAACAACCCGCAAATTTCCCTCCGTCACCAATATCAACATACCAACGCCCAGACTTTCCCTCAAAACTACAACGCCACTCAAAATGCCCAAAGTCCCTCCATTGCTCCACCCCTACCTCAAAAATCCACTTTCCAAATCCCTATCCCCCATGAGCATGACGCCAATGGTTCTGAGCTCGACCATTATGAAGAGCGAGAGAGAGAGTGGAGTCAAAAGAAGAGGCCACCAAACTAGATATGAGGGAAGAGATCCGAAAGGCCATGAAAGAATTGTAGTGTATACCTGAAGTTGCCGATTTGAGTTATGAGGATTTATGCATTCATCCGAATTTGGACCTCCCGGAAGGATTCAAAGTGCCAAAATTCGATGTTTTTGGAGGAATAGGGAACCCCTTAGCGCATCTGAGGGCCTACTATGACCAGCTCGTAGGAGTTGGAAGAGACGAAGCTTTGCTAATGCGGCTTTTTAGCCGAAGTTTGAGTGGAGAGGCTCTAGAATGGTTTACATCGCATGAGACAAGACAGTGGCCTAGCTGGAATGCTCTGGCTAAGGACTTCATTGAACGATTTGCCTACAATGTGGAGATCGTTCCTGATCGTTACTCCCTGGAAAATGAAGCAGAAATCCAATGAAAGTTATAGAGAATTTGCATACATATGGAGAAAGGAGGCAGCCAGAGTTCGGCCTCCTATGTCTGAGAAGGAAATTGTTGCAGTATTTGTGCGGGTTTAAGAACCCGAATATTATGATAGAATCATGTTGCTTGTTGGAGCAAAATTTACTGAGATAGTTAAGGTATGTGAGACTATTGAAGACGAATTGAGAACCGGGAAGATTGTCCGTGTTGCTGCCTCGCCCGGATCTTCGGGTTTGTTGAAGAAGAAAAGAGAAGATGTGTCTTCTATATCTTATGAAGGGAAGAAAACCCCAAGGAAATCATCATCATTTCAAGGTCGCTCTCGACCTTCACAGAGTTCGTACCCGACTTGTCATATACAAGCCGATTGCCAAAATACCAATCTCCCCAGTTACCAAAATACCAATCCCACCAGTTATTAAAATACTCCCCCTCCTAACTACCAAACTCCCCTTCCTATCTACCAAACTCCCTCTCCAGTTTACCAAACTCCGCATTATCACTACCGAAACGTCGCCCCCAACTGTGCTAATGTTCAAGCAAATTACCAAACTCCTCTCCTAATGTACCAAACCCCAGCTCCACTTTGCCAAAATACCCCCTCGAACTACCAAGCTCGACAACCAAATTACCAAACAAACTCATATCCTAGATATCAAGCGCCCCGTTCAAAAGCCCCAAATTATCGTCAAATGCCTCCCCCTCAACAAGGCAACTACGATTCCCATCCAAGATTTGAGAAAAAACCAGCTCGAAATTTTACTCCTCTCGTCGAGAGCCGAACACAGCTGGTTGAACGGTTGACTGCGGTAGGTTTTATACATCCAACTGGACCAAGCCAGTCGACACTAGTTCGAAGTTTTACAGACCTGACCAGAGGTGTGCATATCACTCTAACAGTGTTGGACATGATACCGAAGACTGTATCAACTTGAAGCATAAAATCCAAGACCTGATCGACCAGAACGTGGTCTCTCTTCAGACAGTCGCGCCCAATGTCAACAGTAACCCTTTGCCAAATCATGGAGGCATCACTATCAATATGATAGAGACAGATGAGGATTGGTGCGTGACAAAGGCGATAGTTCCAATCACTTCTGACGAACTGGAAAGGGTTGTAGCTTCTTTGAGCATCAAAGAGAAGAAAGAGTTTGTGATTTTGACACCCCAGAAAGTTGTTGTCTTGGTGCCACGAGAAACTCTTACCTAATCAAAGTTTGCGATCAAAACGGCCGCTACCCAGGGTATGACCAGATCCGGCATATACTACATACCAAAAGAGTTGGATCAAGGAGGGCAGAAGAAAGAACAAACAAAAAGGCCGATCAGTGAAGCCGAGGCCGAGGAGTTCTGGAGAAAAATGCAGCCGAAAGATTATTCAATTGTGAAGCATTTGGAGAAGACGTCGGCTCAGATTTTTGTATGGGCTTTATTGATAAGTTCGTAGTTGCATAGGCAGGCGTTGATGAAGGCTTTAGATGATACTTATGTGCCTGTGGGTACCAATAGTGACAATCTAGCAGCTATGATAAACCAGGTCATTCGAGGACACCGAATCAGTTTTTGTGACGAAGAGCTGCCCTTTGAAGGCAGGATGCACAACAAAGCTCTGCACGTCACCATCAAATATTGGGAAAAAAATTATAAATCATGTTTTGGTCGATGATGGCTTCGGTCTCAATATCTGCTCGTTTTTTACTCTCAAGCAGCCGAAATTTGACTTGGGAAAGGTTCAACAAAACCAGGTCAACGTGAGAGCTTTTGATAGAGTGCAGAGAGACACGATAGGGGCAGTGAACTTGGTAATTGAGATGGGTCCCGCAGAGTTTAACATGGAGTTCCAGGTGTTGGATATCAACATCAGTTATAATCTACTTCTGGGAAGACCATTTATCCACATGGCTAGGGTTGTGCCCTCTACTCTTCACAAACTAATGAAATTTGTGTGGAAGGACCAGGAATTGGTCATTCATGGTGAAATGAGCCATTCCAACGGTTGTGCGTCGATCGTTGATGAGGTCTCTCGAGGTTGTGATTTCTACACGGTAGAGCTAGTGAATGCCACCGGTGATGATTTGGCTCTGTAGCCTCCTATGCCTGCCATGTACAAGATGATTGCTACTGTCATGCTCTAAAGTAGTTTCAAACCAGGTTTCGATTTGGGGAAGCACTTCCAAGGAATTGTCGAGCCTATCCAAATTCCCGCCAGAGGAGAAAAGTTTGGTTTGGGGTACGTCCCAACAGATGATGAAGCAGAGATGAAGAACAAGATTGTTGATCAAGCATTGGCCAGGCCAATTCCTCATCTATACCAGTCATTCCCGGTGCGAGGATACGTCAATGATAATGGTCTCGGGGAAGGAATCTGGGGACTTTTTGAGGAGATTGATGCGATTATCAAAGAAGCGGCTGGGACATCAGGCATCCGTGATGCAGATTCTGAGGAGCAATTACAGAATTGGACCTTCACACCGCTTCTAATTTCTCATGCAACTTGGTAGAAAAGACAAGTGTCTTCGTTTATTATTTAAAATCGGTGGTAGTCCAGAAGAGGCCCGAGACCCACCCTTTATGCAGTTTATATTTGTTTGAAGATTTTAAATTCCCTTGTGATGTTTAAAAAAGCAAAATGGCCCTCGGCCATGGCTAAAGTTTGTTCTTGTTTTTCAATTTAAATGAAAGCCTCTTTTATAAAAAATTTGTTTACTTATCTGTTTATATTTTACTTTTCTAACTTCGTATGTTTATGATTTCAATAATAATAATTTAAAACTTGCCAATGTCATGTCATGTCATGAATCGAGTGAACAGAATGAGGCAGATGATGATGAATGCGAGGAATATGAAGAAGAAAATGAGGTTTCCGAACATGTTGCCGAAGAATTTTGACAATTTGAGAATCAACACAAGCCGAATTTAGAGGAAACTGAGACTGTGAATCTCGGAGATGAAGAATGTGTTAAAGAAGTAAGAATCAGTGTCCATCTGACTGAAGCTCAAATAAGGGACCTGGTTCGTTTTCTTAGAGAATACATTAATGTATTTGCCTGGTCTTACAAAGATATGCCAGGGCTGAGTACGAATATGGTGTCCCACAAGTTGCCGATTAATCCAGATTTCGGTCCAGTAAAACAAAAGACTCGGAAGTTCAAGCCTGAGTTGAGTTTAAAGATCAAAGAGGAGATTACCAAGCAGATCGAGTCTCAAGTAATTGAAGTGATGCAATATCCGACTTAGTTAGCCAACGTTGTTTCGGTTGCCAAGAAAGATGGAAAGATCAGAATTTGTGTTGACTATCGAGATCTCAACAAAGCAAGTTCGAAAGATAATTTTCCATTGCCAAACATTCACATTCTCATTGATAGCAGTGCTAAGCATGAAATGCATTCATTTGTGGATTGTTATGCGGGTTACCACCAGATCTTGATGAATGAAAAAGACGTAGAAAAGACAGCTTTCATTACGCTTTGGGTGTATATCATTATCGGGTGATGCCGTTTGGTCTCAAAAATGCTGGTGCTACTTATATGAGGGCTATGACGACCATCTTTCACGATATGATTCACAAAGAGATCGAGGTGTATGTTGATGATGTCATAATCAAATCCCGCAAGAGTTCGGATCACTTGACTCACTTGAAAAAATTCTTTGAGCACTTACATCGATACAACTTGAAGTTGAATCCTGCCAAGTGTGCTTTTGGAGTGCTGGCTGGAAAGTTATTGGGATTCATAGTTAGCAGAAGAGGTATTGAGCTTAATCCTTCCAAGATCAAAGCGATTCAAGAGTTGCCTCCTCCGAAGACCAAGAAAAAGGTAATGAGTTTTCTGGGGAGGTTGAACTACATCAGCCGGTTCATAGCTCAATCTACCGTGGTGTGTGAGCCCATCTTGAAGTTGTTGAAAAAAGATGCCCTGACCAAGTGGACCAAGAAATGTCAAACTGCCTTTGATGCCATCAAGAATTATTTGTCCAATCCGCCGGTGTTGGTCCTTCATCGAGAAGGAAGTCCTTTGTTGTTATATTTATCGGTCTCGAATAACGCATTTGGATGTGTGTTTGGTTAACATAACGAAACAGGGAAGAAGGAACAAGCCATTTATTACCTGAGCAAGAAATTCACTCCATATGAGGGTCGTTACACTCTTTTGGAGAGTACATGTTGTGCTTTGACCTGGATTGCTCAAAAGTTAAGACATTATTTGTCTTCTTATACCACATACCTTATTTCCAGGATGGACCTGCTGAAGTATATTTTCCAAAAAGCAATGCCGACCGGGAAGTTGGCTAAATGGCAAATGCTTTTGAGTGAGTTTGATATTATGTATGTGACTCAGAAGGCGATAAAAGCACAAGCCTTAGCTGATCATCTTGCGGAGAATCCAGTTGATGAAGAGTATGAACCTCTCAAGACTTATTTTCCCGATGAAGAAGTTGCATTTGTAGGTGAAGATATTTCTGAAGCGTATCCTGGGTGGAGAGTATTCTTTAATTGAGGGGCAAATCACCAAGGGAAAGGTATCGGAGCGGTCTTAGTATCAGAATCCGGTCAACACTATCCTATGGCAGCTAAGCTTCGATTTAATTGCACAAACAACTTGGCAGAATACGAAGCTTGCATCATCGGTCTGAAGATGGCAATTGATATGAACGTCCATGAGCTTCTGGTTATTGGGGATTCAGATTTGTTGATTCATCAGGTTCAAGGAGAATGGGCCGTGAAGAACCCAAAGATCACACCGTACTTACTGTATATATAGAAGTTGTGCAAGAGATTTCGCAAGATCAGGCACACTCCCAGAACACAGAATGAGTTGGCCGATGCTATTGTCATCATCGCATTAATGATTAAATATTCAGATACAAGTTATATTGATCTAGTGGATATAGAGGTAAAAGAGCAGCCTGTCCATTGTTCACATGTTGAAGTGGAATCAGATGGTTTGCCTTGGTATTTTGACATCAAGAAATATTTAGAGACCGGGACTTATCCTTAGAATGCAACGTTCAACCAAAAGAAGTCGATACGCCGTATTGCCCTCAATTTCTTTCCAAGTGGGGAAATCCTTTATAAGAGGACTCCACATTTAGGTCTTCTCGGATGCGTGGATGCTAATGAAGCTGCAAAGCTTCTTGAACAGATACATGCCAGAGTTTGTGGTACTCATATGAATGGGCTCACTTTGGCGAGGAAGATCCTCCGAGCCGGTTATTTTTGGATGACTATGGAGCACGATTGTTGCAAGTTTGTGCAGAAATGTCATAAATGTCAAGTGCATGGTGATTTGATTCGAGTGCCGCTTCACGAGCTCAATGCTATAAGTTCACCTTGTCCGTTTGTAGCTTGGGTCATGGATGTCATTCGCCCGATAGAGCCAGCCGCCTCTAACGGACACAGATTCATTTTGGTTGCCATTGACTACTTCACCAAGTGGGTGGAAGCAGCCTCGTACAAGTCGGTGACCAAGAAAATTGTAGCTGATTTTGTTCGCAACAATTTGATATGCAGATTCGGTGTACCAGAGTCTATCATTATTGATAATGGGGCGAATCTCAACAGTCATTTAATGAGAGAGATATGTGAACAATTCAAGATTACTCACCGAAATTCGATCGCCTATCGTCCCCAAATGAATGGAGCTGTAGAAGCCGCCAACAAGAACATAAAGAAGATTCTGAGGAAAATGATCGACAATCATAGAGATTGGCATGAGATGTTGCCATATGCTTTGTTGGGTTACAGAATGACTGTCAGGACGTCTATTGGAGCTACTCCATACTTATTAGTATATGGAACAGAAGCAGTCAAACCTGCGGAAGTTGAGATACCTTCATTAAAAATCATCCAAGAAGCTGAATTGAGTGATGTTGATTGGGTTCACAAGCGGATTGACCAGTTGACATTGATTGATGAGAAGAGGATGGTCGCTGTTTGTCATGGTCAACTTTATCGACAGAGAATGATTCGTGCTTTCCACAAAAAAGTAAGAGCCAGAATATTTGAAGTGGGTCAGTTGGTTTACAAACGCATTTTTCCTCATCAAGCTGAGTATAAAGGGAAATTTGCACCAAATTGGCAAGGACCCTACATGGTTCGCAAACTGTTATCCGGAGGTGCCTTGGTCCTGTCGGAGATGGATGGCACCGAATGGCCAAAACCAATCAACTCAAATGTTGTCAAGAGATATTATGTGTGAAACTTTAGTTTGTATTTCTACCATTTCCTTGATCGTTCTATTTGCTTGTAATCATTTTTAATTTTAACCCTTTTGTAATGAACTACGTCTGACCTGAATTCTCAAGAATAAGATACGTAGGCGGCCTATGTCGGCCTCGGTAACTCATTTATTCCCTTTTAACATTTCTTTGTATTTGAACTACGTTCGACCTGAATTCTCAAGAATGAGATACGTAGGCAGCCTATGTCGGCCTCAGTCAGTTTCTTTGTAAATTTCTTATTTTTGTTAATCCTCGAGAGGGGGGACTATGTTTGACCTGATTCCTGCCTCAACGGGATATGTAGGCGCCACAAGGGCTCGATCATATCTCTCGTGAGATTTCCATTTTTTTTACAATAGAAACTGGGACAAAATTTTTGAGAGAAACTAAAAAATTCTCAAGAAGGAGATCTCTCCAACAAAGCCAAGACTGAAGTTACTGTGAAATTTGCAAGTGGGAGAGAATTTTTGAGAGGATCCCAAAAATTCCGTGATTTGAGCACCAACGGTTAAAGATAAGCTAAGACAGTTAACTGGGATAGAAATTTTGGGGATGGCCTCAAAATTTCGACAGGGTTTATCGGCAGTTTAAAGCAACTTTGAATACTTTCCAACAAATAATCAGATAGATCCCGAGATGTCAACTTCAATGGCGTTCATCAAGTTTGACGTGACATGACACTTGGCAGTGACCTTTTCCAAACATTACTTTTGAAAATTTATTTTCCCTAAAAGCTTTTCCTTCATGTTTCAATTATTTTTGCATAAAAATATTTTGTCTTACCTATCAAGAAGCGGGAGATAGGAAAAATCAACCAGATATAGCAAGACAAGGATGCAGACAACCGATGAGATCGACACAGATCAGTTCATTTCTTAAACTAACGATTTTTCTGTAGATGCAGGTCTATATGTTTGCCTCAAGATCAACATATTCCTCCATTCAATGAATATGGAGAAGTCAAAAAGGCGAGGAGTTCCCTAAAATTGACAATTTTTCTGTGGATGCAGGAAATATTTTATGTTTCTTATACCAAAGAATTGGGAATATGAATAGCATTTTTCAAATTCTCAACAAGGCGAGGTCCATAACGAATATGCAATTATGTTCGGAAATGGAACAAAGGAAAACCTCGAAGAAAGAAATTTTATTTATTTTCCAGCAACTAAAGATACTTGGAGGACATTATATGCATCATATTATCAGAAATGATAATATTACTACCTAGAGAGTCATTTATATTGTATTGTCAAATGAGACAATACCACTACTCCGAGGGTCATTTTTAGTTATATTGTTGATTGAGACGATACCGCCATTCAAAAGATACCCAGAAGATCACTTATGTTGCTCGATGAAGCATTATCTTCATTCGGTATCAGGGAGGCATCATAAAAAATTCACGCATAGCAAGAGAAGATTCATAAATCGCAAGACAAGATTCATGCATCGCGAGAAAAAGATTCATGCATCGCGAGAAAAGAGATTCATGCATTGCAAGAGAAGATTCATGCATTGCAAGGCAATATTCATGCATCACGAGAAAAATATTCATTCATCGCGGGAAAGGAATTCATGCATTGCAAGAGAAGATTCATGCTTCGCGAGAAAAGAGATTCATGCATAGATTCATGCATTGCAAGGCAACATTCATGCATCGCGAGAAAAATATTCATTCATCACGAGAAAGGAATTCATGCATTGCAAGAGAAGATTCATGCATCGCGAGAAAAGAGATTCATGCATTGTAAGAGAAGATTCATGCATTGCAAGGCAACATTCATGCATCGCGAGAAAAATATTCATTCATCACGGGAAAGGAATTCATGCATTACAAGAGAAGATTCATGCATCGCGAGAAAAGAGATTTATGCATTGCAAGAGAAGATTCATGCATTGCAAGGCAACATTCATGCATCGCGAGAAAAATCATTCATCACAGGAAAGGAATTCATGCATTGCAAGAGAAAATTCATGCATCGCGAGAAAAGAGATTCATGCATTGCAAGAGAAGATTCATGCATAGCAAGAGAAAATGCATGAATCGCAAGAGAAAAATTCATACATAGCAAGAGAAAAAGGAAGTCATAGCAAGATAAATATTTATGCATTGCAAAAGAAAGATTCACGCATAGCAAGAGAAAAAAGTCATGTATCGCGGAGAAGTCATGCATAGCAAGAGAAAAAAGTCATGTATCGCGGAAAAGTCATGCATAGCAAGAGAAAGAAGTCATGCATCGCGGGGAAGTCATGCATAGCAAGAGAAAGAAGTCATGCATAGCAAGAGAAGGAACTCATGCAGCACGAGAGAAAGAATTCATAGATCACTAAGAAGGAAACCATGCATCGCGAGAAAATCAACATCGATTGTATTATTTTTCTTTGCAAAAACGGCATCAAGAGAACTATCAACATATTACATCAGCCTATTTTATTACCTTGACATCAAATGAAGAACACATTGAAGATTATATTGCAAATATGAGACACAAGCTTTATTTGCTTTACGTCAAACCCGATAGGGTTGATGTCAAATGCTCAAGGAGAGCAATTAAGTGTCAACATGGTAAAAGACACTATCTCTCCATTTGAATTGCATTTTTTATGCTAATGAGTTTTATCTCAGTCTTTGTCGAGAGCATCCGAGATGATGTATTCTCAAAACAAACCACAGGTGCGGACGACATCAAAAAGGATGCAGCACAACATGGAACTTTTTCTTAGCAGCGAATTGGGACATAGTCCAAAGAGGAGTACCAAACTCTTAGGACGCGAATTGAGGAGCGACTTCCACCACACTCAAACCACGCCCCTATCAGAAGACATGCGGATTTATCTTTGAATTTGTCGGTTTCAGTTTCACATCCAAAAATTTTTGGTTTCCTCCGGAAGCAGTTTTCCAATCTGAGTGACAATACACCAAGATATTTGGAAATTATGTCTGTGTAAGTTCTTAATTATGGATGTCAAGCATGCCACATTCATGACTAAGAGGTTGCAAGCCTCTTTTTCATACTCAACTTACTTTGTCGCTCTTCCAGAACCATAGGTAATCTTGAAAACTCGGTTGTTCTTCGACATTCTCTCCTAAATCTTATTCAGAGCATTCTGGTCCCTTCATAATTCGATATCAGAATACCTTTTGAATTCTTTCATAATCGTATGTTAAATCAAGCGTATCTAACTACAAATGACCTGAATTCTCATATAGCCTGAGATATGTAGGAAATTCATTTCCGGGGTTTGGCCATGATTCCTAAAGTCCATACCAAAATCCCTTTCCTAAGGATGAAGATGTGGTCGGTCAAAATTGGATTCGTCAATTTCATTTGCCTCGAATTGCTTTCATCAATCCAAGTATAACGAGGGACAGTTGTTGACACCCAATTTTGACCCTCCATATTATAAATTAATCATCAAGCTTCTTAAATTTCAAACAATTTGAAATAATCGTCTTTGAAAATTCCTAAAAAATATACATTTTAAAGTCTCTTTCTAATTAGTTTTGGTTAGTATTTTTTGGAAATAATTATATAATTTTACATGCTGGTTTATATAAGTTTCATCTTTTATACAAAATATTTAATAAATAGCCTAAAAAATATGTTTAGCATAATTACACATTTATTTCTTTGAATTAGTGAATTTTATAATTTTCTATAATTAGTTCTCTATTTTAAATAATGAATAAGTCTTGATAATTATTTTGTCTTCATTAAATTAAGAAGCTCAAATAATTAATCGATAATTACTCATCTTATTTTAATGTTGACTCGATTTGGCTATATCTAAGTTTAATTCGGTTAGAATAGCAATTAAAGTGCCCAAATTTTAAATAAAAAAAAGAGGCCATCCTTTGTTCTTAAAACCTGTACACACATCCACGCTCAAACGCTCTCTTTCTCCTTTCCCAACCCTCACGCGCACCTCTTCTTCCCTTTCTTCTTCCCCTCACGCTAAAGTCAAGCAAGAACCTTAATTTCTTCATTCGCCCATCACCCCTGTCAGCTCCTCTCCTTATTTTCAAAGATTACAGGCCTCGGAACAAGATTTGTTAACTTCGGCTAAGAGAAATCTCACCTAAATCTGATGTGGATCAAGATGTATCACATCAAATCCATGTTTGCCGGGATAAATGGTTACTCACCTTTTTTTGTTATATTTGCATGATAAATGGTTCCCCGAGTCCTCATGGACTTTTTCACCTTCCCTAGCATCTTCTAATCGAGCCATGGAGGCCTAATCCCATCTTTATCAAGTCAACCTCACTTATACAAAGTTTTGGAAGCTGAAATAGGGCTCTTGGAAGCCAAAACGCAGGTGGAAAAAAGGCAAATATACACCGATATACAGCTGATATACATCAGTATACATGCTAAATAATGGGTAAAAAAAATGGGCTAACAGCCCAATTTTTAAGGCAACAATGAATTAAGGCCAAAAGGGCCCAAATTCAATCTCTTCCTTACTCCCATATTATTCAATTATGTTTATTTATTATTGTCATGCCCCGAGCCTACACCCCGGACGTGGCTGGCACTCGAAGACCATTGCTGGCCTCAAGCGAACCCTTGGCCTGGCTTACTTAACTTAGCGGAAGACAATATTCATAACTATGGTGATCAATGAATTTAACTGAACTGAATAAACACAATAACTGAGAATGTTTCAAAGATTAAACATTTAACTTGGCCAAAAGTGGCAACCCAAGTCTTTAACATAGAATGATAATGCAAAGACTACTGAACTACTAACTGTCTATGAAGCCTCTAAAACAACTGAGATAGATGTTGGGACAAACCCCACAACATCCTAATGAACTAAACTAGAAAGCAATAAAAGGGTCCACCGGAATGCAAGGAAAAGACCAAACTACCCTTCAAAAATCTAGATTTAACTTAAAAATTTCCAGATTTCCTTATACTTTCTAAAAATGATTATTTCAAGCTCTTAGCTTCTTTCTAGCTATTTCAAGTTGCGAGATGTTACAATTGTTTGATGTTTATTAACTCTAACTTTAGAATTATTAAATAACTCATTTGAATTCCCCAAAAGATGAACTATATTCTTTATGTTAGTTTATTTTAATAAAAATTCATTTTTCATCAACTCTTATGCTTTTATTGAATATTTAGTCAAAACTTTATATTTAATCTTCAATTAATTTAAAATAGTTTTAATGCTTTAATTAATCAAATTGGTTCAAATCATTTTAAAATAATTTAAAAAGATAAATTTTAATTAACCTGGTCTTTTTGTTAAAACTCTTCACTCGCATTTTAATCCAAATGTTTCGTTTTGGTCCTTTTCTCTAAGAAACAAAAATAATAATAATAATAATAATAATAAATGTGTCATTTATCTAATTGTTTTCTCAAAATTAATTAAATATTGTGATTTATTTATTTATTTATTTATCATTATGTTAAATTATTTTTCCAAAATTAGTCAAAGTCATTTTTAGTCAAATCGCCGGTCAACCGCAAGTTAGCAGACATTCTGAGGGCCTAACACCTTCTCGGAATGTACATTGAACTCGAACCCATTTTCAATTGATTTTATCTGTTTAAGTCTTTTGAAACCTTAAAGTTTTTTTTCTTGATTTTTACTAAAAAATTAAGTGGTGACTCTGTTCTTTTCGGAGATTCGATTTCTCTTAAATCATAAGTTTAATCGATTTTTTGAAAACTTAGTCATTTTTATTTTATTTATTTATTCGAGTAAAACACTCTCTTTAAAAAAATCACTTTTTTCTAGAGTTGAACTCTGAAAAATACGTTTGGCCATGAAAATTCGAGATTCAATTTGAAGTTGAATTTTAAATTTTGAAAAATATATAACAAAAAGTTATTTTTACTTTTTTCACTCCAAATGACACATAAATTAAAAATTATTATTTTAAAAAAAATTACAATAAAATGTAATCAAACACCCGCTAAATTTAAACATTTATTTTCTCCCCTATTTTTTCCATGTATCACTTTTTTCAAGTAGGACCATAGAAAGAGAGCTAGAGAGCCTATCCATGATTTAAAATTCTTTAGGCATGCACGTGAATATCGGTGATTATTTTAAAGCATATATAAGATACTGGTAGTTTGATACATGAAATAAGATAAATAATTTAAAATTAATAGCATATTTAGAGATTTTTTAGTTGACGTACTTTAATTTTAAACTTTATTTTTTATTTTTATGGTGTTTTATAAAGATAAAAAGTATTTTTAAATACTTATTTTTAGATAAAAAGAAGTATGAAAATAAGTTATATATAAGCTAAAAGTTGGAAATGACAAAAAAAATTATTTTTGACTTATACCTTATAAGATATTTCAGAAAGTTTGATCAAACATTAATCAATGATCAAGAGTGTTTTTAAAATTTATAAGTCAAAATACAAACGACTTTTCATAAAAGATAGATTTCGGAAAAACACTTTTCAAAATAAATTTATTTTAAAAGTTTAACTAAATAAACTATAAAATTTAAAATAAAATTTATACTATCAAATAAATAAAATATAAATTTATTAATATTTTTTCAAACTTAGGATTATTTTGTCACTTCTTTAGGAGGGATTTTCGAAATAATGTCCGTTAGCTATTGTTGAACCAAATTGTCATTCACCAACCGGTATCCTTTCTTTGACTTTATTTTTCAATGTTTTAAATTTAGTGATTGACCGAAATTTAATTTAATTTAAATTTGAATTGAAAATTTTCATATTATGAATAAAGATGCTTCATAACAAGTGGGATAGGTGCGATATTCATAGAAATCTCGAATGTAGTACCATCTTTGTTTAATACTTGTTGCACTATCAAACTATCACAATATTTATTGATCCCAAGCGAGGGTCAAAAGTTGGATAACTTTATTTGTGCATGTACAATTTCATGAAGAAATTAAAATAAATTATTTTTGAAAAAATAATTTCATTTCTGCCTAATTTGATAAAAAAAATCAAATAGGAAATGAAGTTGTATATATATATATA
>JAJOOR010001784.1:0-45612 GCA_036250505.1 Solanum acaule
TATGACTGCTCAAAGTTGGCCAAAAACTCACTGATTTCCACACTTGGCCGAATTTCCAGATTCTGAATTTTTTTCCAAAAATGACTACTTCCAATTTCAAGCTTCTTCATATTCATTTTAAATTGTCGGATGTTACATCTAAATACTTTTAGGATCAAAATCTGGTCAGAAAAGGATAAGTTGATTTGATTGCATGTTCATTTCAATCCGAATTAGCATCTTGTGTATTGTCTTGGAAGACGTTGTTTTCAATTCGGTTTAGCAATGTTATCGAATTAGTTTTTCCATAATGAGTTGCCTTTTATTAAATATAAGGTGTTGTCAAGAATATTGACACCCTTATGTTAAAGCCATGTGAACAGACAACCAACTTGTTTAGGATGTAATGTATAAAGTAGTTAGTCGTAGAATCAGTAACTTGTCTACATACATTACCTTCACTTGATCTTTGTCTGCAAATTAGCCTGCCTTTATGTTCATAAATTGTTGTCCCTAAATCTGGTTCGAGCTAGGATTAGTGCGAATATGAAAACTTCTTTTTTTTGTTGTTTGAATTCGAATGTCTCTGCCACTATAAGTTTGATTAAAGAGCATAATCTTTTATTTTTCTAGTCATCATGGACATAGAAGTTGTCTAGTTAGGAGATTTGTTTGGTCATAAGACGGAAGTTATGTTCTGAGATTCAAAAACTCTTTAGATTTTATAAAAAAAAATCCTTTCAAAATGGTTCATCAAAAATGCTTTATCTATTGTCCCATTTCCTCTTTTTAGGGAACCTTTCTTTTACTTATTTTCCTTGTTTTGGTTAGAACTTAGCCAACAGTGTAAAACATATATTTATGAACTTTAGAGGTGTGCTTTGTTAATATGTCATGTATCTCTTGAGCTCTTGAAGATATATATGCGAGCATATTTGATGCCGTACGTGAATGTTTTGTTAAGTTTGTTTTTATGTCTAGAAAGGCAAAAAAAATAATATTTTTTTACAACTAACTAAATACATTGTTTCAATTTAATAGAAGCCTATCGAAGTAATTATTGCATGATTATAAAAAATGCATTTTTTTTTACTATTTAGTTCTGCTACTTGTTTGCCACATTACTCTAATCTATTTTCCTCTTCTTATGTTTCATGTACAATCGGAGGGCTGGAGTTTCTACTTTGGAACTCATTATTGGCCTAAATATTAGGCCAACAACAGTTAGGATCACCGCAATACTTGGAGTCTCATAAATAGGAGTCCAACATTTCTTAGCATTTCTTTTTACGAGTTTGATTATATTGTTTAGATATGCTAACAAACTCTTATATATGTTTTGCCTAAATCTTAATTTTTTGATATATTGCTTGTCTTTTATTTTGAAGATTATTTGTGTGAGCTAATATTACTGGTTTATGAATTTAGTTGAAACACATTTAGAGCAAACGATACAAAAAATATTTTCTTAAAAAATGGGTTAGCATTTTACTTATAACATTCTTTCAGGTCTTTAAGTTGAAAAGAAGGGCTTATAGTTTAAAAGTTTCCAAATGAAGTTTCAAATGGGCTAAAATAATATTCATTTAGGCCTACTCATCGCTTAGGACCTCCAAATAAATTTGAAACTAGTTTAAAGGCTAAAATAATTACCTTTAGAAATTACTTATGGCTAAGATATTTACCTTTAGACATACATATTTTTAAGAAAACGAGTAGGGAAGTAGGCCTACATGTTTTTTTTAACAAAATAAATGTAACTATAGAGGGCCCGTTTGGATTGGCTTAAAAAAAAGTAGTTTTTAAGTCAAAAATAAAAACTCAAACTGAAATGACTTTTAAGTCAAAAAATAAAAAGTATGGGGAGACCTACTTTTGGTTTTTGACTTATTTTAAGTCATTTTAAACTTATTTTAAGTCATTCTTGACCTTGCCAAACACTTCTCAACTTATTTTAAGTTATTTTTGACTTATTTTAAGTTATTTTTTATATTTGCCAAACACTTTCAGAAGTAAAAAACTGACTTAAAAGTATGTTTGACCAACTTCTAAGCCAATCCAAACACCCTCTAAGTCTCAATAGTTAGGCCTATTTTTATATTCTTTAGATCAATCCATTTATGAAGAAATTATATCTACTATTATTACTATCTTTATTTTTTAAATCACATATTGCTAAAATGTTTTAATCTCTTAACATGCTATTTTCAAGATTTTGGATATGTCAACGGGTTCAAAATACAAGGTACATACATATATATGTCATACACATAAAGGTATGAATTTTATATTTTTCTCTACATAACATATTATTTTTATCTACTATCCCTTTTACGAATGTTATTTATTTATTTTTTATAAGTTATAAATCCCTACACTTAAATATACATATTATTTTACTACATCTAATCTATCGTCAATTTGTCCCTACATGTAAATAAAATAATAAACGTTCATATATTTTTTTTAAAAAAACAACATACATGAATATACTATACTTTTCAATAAATGTATTTAAGATCACAAACTTCATATAGTATTTTGACATTTAGTATTATTACTATTTGTTTTATTTATTTATTTGTTTGGAAACTCCATTTTATGTATTTTATTCAAAGTTATATATCATACATATTACTACATATTCACACATACTACTATTCTATCTTATTTTATTTTCCTTTACACTTTAATTATATATATATAATAAAAAAATGACAAATTTTCATATCATTTAAACTCAACATTTATTTTGGATACATTATATAAGACACATATATATTTTTTAACATATAAAATTATCATATATTTTTAGTACATTCATTTATTTTTATTTTTTTACCGTATGATAAACATGCTACTATTAATTTTATTTGATAGACATATATATGTCGTACCTTGTATTTTACTCTTTTTTTAAACTAATAAAATTTACTTACCAAAGCAAATAAATAAACAAGTTTTCCTAATTATATTTTCCTAAATTGAGTTTAAGGACTATCTTCAGATAGGCTTTGAGTGATGCTTAATATCTTCCCCTCGAGTAACCAAAACTCTTACTCAGAATCTCATTGGTTTCACAAATCAAAACAGAGTTTACATTACACATAAAAAATGGTTTTCCTAATATTTTCCTTAAAATTTAGGTGGCGACTCTAAAACAAGAAACAACCTTTTCAAAAAAAATCAGAGTGTCAGACATGTTTGATGCGAACTGTTTCGGCTAGTTCGAAATACGATTATGATAGTCATGCCTCTATACCTCTGGCAGGGTATATTGGGTCCTCTCGATGGGGCGTATACATCGGACTCCACTTTAGCTCGTGTGATTTTATGTCGGCTATTAGTAGCTCTCTTACAATCAGATTCTATTCCATTGACCATGTTATCACTTATAGTCAGATTTCAGTCTCAACATGTTATAAACTTGGTCATTGCATTCAGTTAGTTCATGTTCAGTATTCTCAGTTTAGTATCATGCTTATCTCTTATCATTGCTCAGATATATGCTTGTTCAGTTATATTTTTATTCAGCTTTATTCTACCATGCATGCTCAGTACCTTTAAAGTACTGATGCATACTCTGCGCTACATCTTCTCGTGATGTAGGTTCAGGTCCTCAGCTTCCAGATTACGCATAGATCGGTTCTCGATCTTCAGCTCAGCAGCATCAATGGTGAGTCTTCATTCTCTGAGGACGACAAACATGTTTTCTTTGCTTTTAGTCTTAGTTTCAGTTTTGATAGATTTAGCTAGGGCATGTCCCAGCACTTCTAGTCAGTTAGAGGCTATTTTAAGACATAGTTAGTTTCAGCTTTAGTATTGGACTTTGACTTTTCAGTTGTTGTTAATCTTTCAGTTTTCATATATTCAGACAGTATATGGGTATTCCCCATCATTCTAGTTATCTTATGATTTAGCTTCCACACAGTATTTTTCTTACTTCAGTTTATTTAGTATGCTTATGATATGCCAGTAGGGTTAGCTTGGGGTCACTCGTGATCCTAGGTCCCGTGTCTGCGTCCAAGGGATAGCCTCATGGCGTGACACTGATACAAACTCATTTTGACTTTAAGAAGCTATGCTAAAGGAGCCTTAAATGAGTTAGAATCATGGTGTTTATGAGAATTTAAAGCGTCCTTAGTGATTTCTGCTCAAGCTAGTTTTTCCTTGGACCAAGATGTGACTAGTACTTCAAGTTCAGATCTCATTGTATTTGCGAAGAAGATGAAGTGAAAGGTGGTGTACTTACCAATTTCCTTTACCCTTTTCCCTTTGTTCGCTTTGGTTGATTTTTTTATTTATTGAGTCTGGGCTGTTTCGGGCCTGGACCCAATTTCTTATTTTTGTGTGTAAATAATTTGATTTTAGCAATAAAATGATTTTTTTGGCCTGCTTTAATTTAAAATTAAAATAGATTTTGTTTCCTAAATCTTTTCTGAGCTATATTAAAATTTCTAATATTTAAAATTTTAAAATTAATTATAATTGAAAAAAATTAAAAATTGTTCCTTATTATTATTTATATAAGAATATCACGCTTGTATTGTTTAGGTTTAGAGTTGTTCACTTAGGGATCGTTTGGTAGCTGGATAAAGCTACATCTAGTACATGGATAACAAAATTATCCATGTATTAATTTTATACCATGTTTGGTTTGTAAATAGGATGAAAGTTATTCATGTATTAATTTTATACAATGTTTGGTTGGTAGGTTTCCAAATATTGTATAAAAGTTATTCATGTATCAATTTTATACGATGTTTGGTTGCGCTTTTTGTAATCCTACATAATTAATACTTGTATAACTTATGAGGGAATATATGTATAATTTATGTGGGATAAAAGGGTGAAATAAGTTATGTGTGTGTTAGTTATACATGTATTAAAATAGTAAATTACATATTTACCCCTATCAATTTATGTTTAAATATATATTAATTTACAACAAATCAAATAATTAATACAAGTAAAAAAAACACTACGAGTTTTTTGCTTTGATATTTTTGTCGTCTTAATTGCTTAATTACTTTTAGTTTCTTTGCTTAATTTTTTGTTAATTGTTTTCTTTGGTGGCAAGGGAGTGTCTATTAATTGTAATTAATTTCTTTGCATAATTTCTCTACAACGCACTTTCATTACAAGTTTTAATTGTTTTAGTTATTTTTTTTATTTATTTCAATTCAAATTACCTATTGCTTAATTGGTTAATCATATTGAACACAAATTACTTAATTACTTTTAGTTATTTGTTATTGACTTTATTGTTTTTAGCTTTTGGTATTTGTTTAATTTTAATGTGTTATTTATATAATTGGTTATTTTAATGGTTATAACAAATATAAGCTCACTAATTATTTTTTTGCGATTAAGAAATAAAAATTAGCTCGCTAATGTATTGTAATCTCTACATAACTAAACTTTGCATAACTAATATATGTATTACTAAACCTTGCATAACTAAACACCGCATAACTAATACATTTATAATTAAACCTTGCATAACTAAGCCCCACAAGACTAATACATGTATAACTAAACCCTGCATAACTAATACATGTATAACTAAAACCTGCATAACTAATACATGTATAACTAATACCCACATTACTAATACTTGCATAATTTTATCCAACTTAGGAGTCGTTTGGTAGTTGTATAAAACAAGTCTTATTCATATATTAAAGTCCGTATAACTTATATGACGTTTGGTAGGTGGATAAGAAAAAAACTTATTCATGTATATAATTAATACGACGTTTGATAGGTGGATAAGAGAAAAAAGTTATTCATGTATAAAATTAATACGACTTTTGGTTGACAATTTTGAAATTTGTATAACTAATACATGTATAAGTTATGAGAAAATTTGTGTTTATTTATGCAGAGTAGAAGGTAAAATAATTAATACATGTATAGCTAATACATGCATAACTAATACATACATAACTAATACCTGCATAACTAATACTCACATAACTAATACCCACACTATTAATACCTGCATTATTAATACTCACATTACTTAATACCTGCATAATTAATATCCACATTACTAATACTTGCATTACTAATACACCCTTTGTCCCTAATTACTTGTCCACTTTTCCTTTTTTAGTTGTCCCTAATTACTTGTCCATTTTGACAAATCAAGAAAGGACAAAATATTTTAACATATTATACCCTCAATTTATTACTTTGAAAAAGGTAGAACTTCTTGAAAATCTTAAGTTTTTAATTCATCAACTTCATAATTAATAGGGGTAAAATGGTAAACTCACTATGTCAATAATTGCTTTCTTAATAGGTGTGTCAATTCAAAAGGGGACAAGTAATAGGGACGGAAGGAGTACCACATTACTAAGGAACCGTTTGACCATAGATTTCCCAAGTCAAATTTGAGAGAAAATTTGGCAAATAGCGTTTGTCCATACAATTTGTCATTATTTGGCAAATATTCTCAAATCCTCGCATACTAGAAAAAAAAACTAGTATTTGGGCCAAACCTTATTATTTGGGAGCTTTTAAAAATTTAAATTCTACCCCAAATTTTTATCTTTTACAATAAAACACCCTCTATAGTTATTGTTTGCGCTGTATTGCATAATTTTTTTTTCCGTGAACAACGAAGCAGTGATTGAATATTCAATGAATATGAAAGTGATGATATGGTTGAAAATGACGAATAATTGACTCAAGGTAACAAAGTCATTAGCTTCGTCTACTTCATGATGTATGAAATGATGTTTGTTGCACTCGCTCCGAACTACCACATCGCTCCAGTGTCATGGACACTACTTGTTATTTGCTACAACGAAGATCCAATTGACTTGTTGCAAAGTCATGAATCTTGTTACATCGACGTTTCTATCTTGCTATGTAATACAAACTTATGGTTAATTTTGATAGTTTTTTAAAATTTAGGAGTATAAATCATATTTCTTAAAAAAAGTGAAATATGTTTCCCAAATACTATGGTCAAACACATAGTGAAATTTTACCCAAATAATATTTGCCAAAAATATATGAGAATCTATGGCCAAACGCTAGCTAATATTTGTGCTACTCTATCCATCTACCGAACGACCCCTTAAGGATTAGGAAGTTATCACTATTAAATTTTGGGAAACTTTCAAAAATAGCAAACATTAAACACTCTGTAGCTATAATTTGCTTAATTACTAACAATAGCAAATGTTAGGGGAGGAGGAAGGAGAGAGGCGAGCGAGATATGAGAGAGAAGAGTGCTTTTAGAAAATTTTGGAGAAAAAAGACATACAAATTGATTTGTATAAAAAAGAATACATATTAAGAGGAGAGAGGTGACTGGAATCGAGAGAGGGAAGAGAGAGGCGAGTGAAATCGAGAGAGGGAAGAGAGAGGCGAGTGAAATTGAGAGAGGGAAGAGAGAGGCGAGTGAAATTGAGAGAGGGAAGAGAGATGCGAGCGAGATTGAGAGAGAAAGGAGAGAGGCGAGCGAAATCGAGAGAGGGAGAAGAGATGATTGTATTTTGTATTTCGTACTTATTTTGTATCAATTTTATTCGAAATATAACGAATTGTATTTTGCATTGTTTTCTTTATTTATTTTGTATCAATTGTATTCGAAATACAACGAATACCTCCATAGTCATCCTCTCTTTGATTAGATACAAATACATTTGACAGAGGGGATGAATGCATAATGTATTCGTATGAATATAAATACAATTGATACAAAAATACAAAATATAGTTTTTCTTGAATATAATTGAAATAAAATACAAAACTCTCACCTATATTTTATTAAATACACTTGATACATAATACATTTAAATAAATTTCTTCTTATTGACATGAGAGAGAAAAAAGAGAGAGAGGGGGGAAGCATTTGCTATTAAAACATGCTTTTTTAAAAAATATATATTTTCTAAATATAGCTATTTTCCATAATAAGTTGCTAATTTTTTATTAGTTGCATAAGTTTTCCTTAAATTTTTACGGTAAGAGTTTGTTAGTTTTTAGATTGTTTTTATAAAATATTATGCCGATTTTTTTTTTTGCAATATACTAGTACTAGTATATACTAGAAAAACTTATATAATAATTTCTTTTTCTTTCCCCTTTTATTAATTAGGGCTATATACAGTACAATGTACTAAAAAAAAAGAACCATCTAGCCCTAACGTCCCTTTTTCCCCCAAAGGCCAAAACCCTTCTTCCTCCTCCAGGCTTCTCACAAAAAGCTTTACTTTTGCCGATCTTCAACAATGAAGAAGAGACTCAGAGAATCCAAAATCAAACACCAAACAACCATTATTGATACCACCTTAACACAAGGTACTTCTCTGATAAAACATTTAGCTGCTTGTAACGCTTCCATTAGGTCAAAAGCATTCGCACATCTTCAAACGTGGCTTGTAACACAAACCCAACTCGATGATGATGATATGAAGAAGTTGTGGAAGGGACTTTTCTACTGTCTTTGGCATTCTGATAAAGCCCCTGCTCAAGCTCTACTCATCAACCGTATTTGCTCTATGGTGAAAACTCTTGATTTCGGTCTTTGTTTACATTATTTTTCTGCCTTCTTGATAACCCTTCGTCGTGAATGGAATGGTATTGACCATTTAAGATTGGACAAGTTTTACTTGCTAATTAGGAAATTTCTTAGGTCAGTTTTTGAATTGATGAGAAAATATAATTGGAATTTGGAGGTTATGGGAAAATGTACTGAGATATTGGAAAATAATGCTTTTCTTGCTACAGATAAGTTGTTGGGTCATGGGGTGAATTATCATATTGCTTCTGTTTTTCTTGATGAGTTAAAAGGGTGTTTTATTCCGGTCCAAGATGATGTGGTTGTCTGTTTGTTTAAGCCCTTTTTGAGTGTATTGGGGAAGTCTGAGGATAAAATTATGGTTGGGAAAGTGAAAAATTGTGTGTTTGAGGAGTTGTTAAAGATAGGGAGGAGTTTGCTGGAGAGGAGGAAGGAAGGTGTGGAGGGGGATGAGAGCTATGGTGATGTGGCATTTGGGGTTATTGCATTGAAAACAGGGTTTTCAGGAAAGCTTTTTGAGGTTGGTTCATCCCTGGATTGTGTTCAGGGTAATAGGAAGGTGGTTTTGAAATTGCACGAGGAGTTCTTGAGGTTGGAGAAGGAGTTTGAAGCTTCGGGGATTGAATTTAGTCTGCCTGAGACGAATGAGGTTGTTGACGATGGTGAAGAGGTGCCTCATTTAATACCCATTGAGGATAGTTTGACTGGTAAAGTGGGTGATTTAGAAGTGGCTGAGGATGAGAATGATGAAGGATTTGGTGATGAGCCTGTAAGGAAATGCAAGAAGGTGAAGAGAGCAGAAGATGGAGGCAGTAAAAAGGCTAAGAAGAAAGAAAAGAAAAAGAAGGTTTCTGAGAATGACACTTTGGTTGAGGAAAATGAGACCAATGAGCTTGAGAGTACTAAACGGGGAGAAGAAGAAAAAGAAAAAGAAGAAAAATGGGCTTAGTAATGGTGACAGAAAGGAGAACATGATTACTATTAATGGTGATAGTTCCAATTACGAGCTGGCCATTGATAACAAAGTGACTTTTAATGAAGAAGTGATTTCAAATCTTCAGATACAGTTCGAGAAGGTTGCTGCTGAAGTTGCTTCAGACGATGACAATGATTCATCTCACACACCTACAATTTCTATGAAAAAGAAGAGAAAGAGAGGAAAAATTGATGAGGGAACAGAGTCTTGCATCCATGTTATAAGTAGTGAAGGGGATGCTGGTACAAAGAGCACAGAGAAAAGTTCAAAGAAGGTTAGGTTTGCTATGAAGAACAACCTGGTATGGAAGCCAAACAGTCCAATGCCTCCACAAAACTTACGGTTGCCACCCACTCTTACTCCCCGAGGTAGTGCTTTGAAGAAGGGGGTGCCTCCCGGCCCCATAAGAGAGATGCCTCTCTCCATGAAGAAGATGAAACAGAAAAAGAAAGGCCGCAAGATACTAAGGACCGTCTCCCCTGCCATGAAGCGACTGAAAAATATGAAAGCTATGTCTACTTAGTAAAGTTTAAGTTGCAGGTGCTTGTTCTTCAACTATTTTTTTTTAAAACTGTGTTATTTGAGATTTTCTAAATTAATTTCTGGGACTTCACATTTCTTCTGCTTAGGATTTTTGGTAGCCTTACCTTGGATTAAACTCTAAAGTTTCTTTCAAGAAATTTGTTCTAGCAGAGTTGGTCTATGAATTACTCTATTGTTGTATGACCATTGTGTTAGATACCTTTATGTTGTTTTCCTCCTTTTTCTTGATCCTGTGATTGGAAACTGGTATATCTATGTATCCTCTTATTGATTGGGATGTATCCTTTTATGTTTCATCCCCGCCTTTTTGGTGCTGACGTGGTACAAGCCTTAACTATCTTCCGTGCTTTCTCACCAAAGGATATACAACCTTCTATAAAAAGAGGTTGACTTTAGGGACATTATAAAATTAAAGTCTGACGCTTTGTAATTTTGGTGTAAGTTTGAGCAGGCAAGTCTTGTTTTCCTGGGGATGGAAACTTATATACAGATAATATTACAAGGATAATGAGAAAATCAGCTTGCAATAGTGGATTTGTTAACTTAACTTAAGAAAGTAGGGAGAAATTAAGAAGAAAAATTATGTAGCAGATTTATGTCCTGGCAGGTCATCAAAAGTTTAAGATGTGTCAAGGCATTTGTTCTTTAATGATTAAACTCTATTTAGATATTGCATTGACAACAAAATTGACATTTCCTCTTCTAAGCATGAAATTTGTAGAGACTGATATGCAAGGGAGGAAGTCTCTACTCATCATACTCCTGTTTAAACCAATAGAAAAAGAGAGAAGACAGAAGAAGCTAGTGAGTGGATGTCACTGGATAATATCTGCTAATCTGTATCGATAACATGTTTCTGATGTTAGATTAAAGCATGTTTCTAGTCTGTTCACACTAAAATTTGATTGAGAAGGACAGAGAAAAGAAACGGGATGAGGAGACTTTCCAAATGGGATGCATGTAAGCTTCCTCTCTGCTCATGGTCCACCTTGAAGAAGGCAAGTAAAGTGCTTCACCTCCTCTTGCCTGTCCAATTTAGGATTAGTTGGAAAGACTGATATAACCTCTTCATCCTTTACATCCCTCTTTCACTTCCTTAAGAATCAAGTGAATTAATTCATGACTGTTGAATCCATTAACAGTAACTTGTTCAATGTATAACACATTTTTACAACTTCAGGTTTCTGAGATAATGCCTAGGAATTGAGGACACCGTTAGACAAGTGTGAGATTATATTCAGTTCCCTTTACTTTCTGGTCTTTAATCCAAATGAGTAAATTAGTTTCTCTTTGCCTTTGATTTACTAGAACTTTGTAGTCTTACCAAAGGGGATACTTAATTAGCTTGGCTTCCATTTTATAACTTTTAAACTTGGAAGAGTAATATGTTTATATGCTTGTTGATTTGCCTTTTCCTTTTTTGAGTTATACTTGAAATTGATGTGCTGTTTGCTTCTTCCTTCCCTATTTTGCAATTTCTCACTTTTGAAATGTTAGAGAGTATGACCCTTCCTTGGACCGTGTGTGAAAGTGGGATGCTTTGTACACCGGGCTTCCCTTTTTCTAGAGAGTATATTCCAAAAGGCATCGGTCCATTGCTATTGTCCTCTTCAAGCAGAACAAGGCTGCCTATTGGGTGTTTGGTATGTTATATCTGATTGCGACATGCTATGCTTTGTGGAACAAACATAGAAGATAAATAAAGATGCCAATGAACGTTAAAAGAAAATATATGTTTGTTATGTAAGAAAATAATAACTATAAACACAACTGACAATTATACAGAGTAATTGAGAAGCCTATAATTAAGTGAAATTTATAATTAATATCATTTAAATCAAGTTTGAAAATATGTGTTGATTCAGATGTACAGTGCAGTCTTAAAGTTTTAATTCAACTTTAATGATTAGTGTTTATCTGATACCAACTTATTGGTTTGATCTTTCTAATGAGTGAAAATCAGCAATCTTTTCTTTTTGGACAATCATATCACTTTTTTCACTTATATTTATTATTTAGTGTCCTTCTCTCTTGAGATGTGGTTCTTGAGCTGAGGGTCTCCTGGAAACAGCCTCTCTACCTTCACGAGGTAGTGGCAAGGTCTGCGTACTATTTACCCTCCCCAGACCCCACCTAGTGGGATTTCACTGGGTTGTTGTTGTTGTTGTCCTTCTCTTCTAGATAGATTCTAGATAGAGTCTTGAACTCTTTGGTGCTTGTAGTGGAGCATTCTCCGTGTGAGGTAAAAGCTTAAGTTCAAACTCACTGACTTTTGAACTCAAAATAAATCCTCATTTGGGTTGTCAGCATTAGTAGAACTACTTTGTAATGTTGCATCTTCTTGACGTCTTTCTAATACTGTTTACAATTAACCAAAAAAATTAAGTGGATCCTACAGTCCTGGTGAATGCAAGTCTCTTAACATGTTTTGGGCCAAATGCACTTTCCTTCCGTAAGGCTCAGTAACTTGCTAGCTTTTCAGTTTATGAGCACGAGTATTGGTTATTTGCTTTGGCATACCTGTATCAGAAGACTGTTTTGACACGGGTCTCTGAATATTTCATGTAAGATTTTCAAAATAAACTAGAAATTAGCAGAAAACTGCATGTACCAATACCAGATACTTGTTTTTATATGAAGCTGGGACGAGATAAGATGGGATTTCTTTGAGTTCAGAAGCCAGTGAGTTATGTTGAAAACATAACATGGTAATCTTGCAGTTCAATCTGGTGAAGAAAGAAAGCTGCATGATTATCTTTTAGATAATAATAATAATAATACTCATATTTATGTTTTAGCTCTACAGTTTAACTTACCTGTATTGCTCATGTGAAGCTATGGTTTTTGCCTTTGTTGGGATCCTTCCAATAAAGGTCGGGGTGAAGTTTGTGTGCACTACTCTCTCCAGACCTCACTTTGTGGGAGTTCACTAGGTATGTTGTTGGAATAAAATAGAGCTATTTGGGAAGTATGTGTATTGGTTGGTCGAGTGAAGTTCATCAGATGCCATACTCCTTTTAACCTTTATTGATGTTTTTGTATTTTGTTTCTATTTCCTCCCCATCTCTAAAGATTTTTTTTTTTTGAAAATATCTGTACAATTTTTTATTTTTTTTTCTCAAATAATAGGATGCAATTTGTTCACCCCAGAAGATCGAAATGAGTTTCTCATTCAATAGGATGCAATTTTTCATATAATACTCGACTTAGCTCTTTCATATAATGTACTCTATTAGAAACTGTACTTTTAAGAGTATATCTCTAGTCGGGTTGGAACAATATTTTGTTGAGATAAATGCAAAAAATGTTTCAATTTCGAATTCATTGAGACATTTGACTTCATTTGTTTGCACTTAATGGGAAGTCTTTGTTTAAATTATGCATTTTTCAGTCATTACGTTTGTTTGTTTTCAAGGTCTCAACTTTAATCATCCAGATCATTTTTCTTATTTTATAACCACTTAATGAGTTTGAATAATGAAGATTTATAACAAAGTCTTCATATCATTAGGATGTCTATTTATGATTTTTGTAACATTAAAATGTCTATTTACCAAAATCAATTGTCATCATCATTAAATATTATTTGTAATATCACCACCAATCATTATTACATTTACTAATCAATATCCATAATTACCACTATTAATCAACCTTGTATATCACTAACAATCATCATATTTCACATATCCATTAGCTATAAATACCATTCTACTATTAATTATCAACTATCACCACCATCCACTACTATTAATCACTACTATCAACTATTATACCATAAAATACTATCTATAACCGTCATTATCAGTCAACACCATACCAAATTGACACATACAATCATCATCTCTAATAATTACCATCACCAATTGCCATATAATTTTTTAAAAATATTTTATTGATTTAATATTATGTCAATTTATTATTTTATTTTATTTTATTTTTTTTAAAAAAGACAATTTTATACATTCAAATGT
The DNA here is from genome assembly GCA_036250505.1 of Solanum acaule. Taxonomy (NCBI): domain Eukaryota; kingdom Viridiplantae; phylum Streptophyta; class Magnoliopsida; order Solanales; family Solanaceae; genus Solanum; species Solanum acaule. The sequence goes on from JAJOOR010001784.1 coordinate 14,012, forward strand.
TGAGAAAACAAATCGTCTTGGCTCTTAACTATTGAGTATTCGAATTTTAATACAATATCTTAATATTCAGATTCAAACCTCTAAATCTTAATGCACACCTTAATATTCAGATATGCATTTAGATTCAGACGTATTAGATTCTAATGAAATAAATAAGGTAAAGGTAGTTACACCATGAACTTCACTTGATTTTTGTTTTGTGATTGTTAAAATTAGTAGAAATCACTGTTTCAATTGAAATATTTTTCAAATGAACATTTTAATACCGGGGAAAAGGTCAATTTACTTCTATAATTTAGATATTATTTACATTTACCTTTTGTTATGCTATCAGGTCAAATCTACCCCTACTGCTATATTATATGGCAAATTTGTTTTTAGCGCTTAACTAACTTTAAAAAATTACCCTATATTCTAATTGTTGGATTGAGACACCATACTCGATCGTTGTTTGATTGGAAATTCTATATTAGTATTTTTTTTTTCATTATCGTTGATCAGTACGTAATTCTTTCCCTGACCAATAAATTTAAGAATAATACTTGAACAATTACACTTTAAATTTTAAAAACTAAGCATTAGAGGAAATGAAGATAGAAGGCTGTCGATTAACGATGAAACTGAATGTGGCGATGTCATTATTTTCCTAGTGTGATGACCCACCATGTTATCATGTCAGGGGAACACATATGTACAAGAAAACTAGCACACGAGAGAACATGGAGATTTTCTTGAAAAAACTTGAAATTTCATGAATTTGCATCATTTAGAACACTCTAATTGTGTAGAAAATTTAAGAATAGACACTTATGTTATAAATATGAGGGACTTGTATCCAATTTGTATTTGCATATTAGCCCTTAATAATATCGTGAAATATTTGTGAATGAGTTATCAAGTGACATGCAATTTGCTTAGTCTATGTCCATGACAACGTAATATCAGACCAAAGTTTAATATTAGAGGAATAACAAACGAGCTAGGGAGACATTAATGCTGTAAGCACTGTCAATGTCAGACAGAGGATGCTGGGAAGAAGAATCATAAGAGTAATGAAGAATTGTTGTTCCAAGCGAAGCACTGTTGGAGATGCGGGAAACCATCACTTCCTTGGAGTGTAGGTCCATTGAAGAATTCAATATGATTGAGATCATGAAGGTCAAGATAGAGACGCTCGAGAGGGAGCTTGATGTTGGAAGGTCTGCGACATCCGACAAACATAAATAGGCAAGCCACTAAAGTTCAAAGGCGTTTGTGAAGCACAAGAGGTAGATATTTTATTTTTTTGGCATTTAGAGAATTATTCCAAGTGCAACAAGGTGAAGAGTGATGAGAATAAGATCAACATCACCGTGTTGTATCTCTCTGAGATGGTCATGCTATGGTGAAAAGGGAAAGGAGTCCAAGATGGAGAAGGGACTTTGCACCATCAACACATCAGAGAAATTATGAGCCGAGTTCAAGAGGGATAATGTCATTTAGAGAGTTGAAGCAGATGAATAGCATACATGAAGGAGTTTACCACTCTCACACTTCAGATTTCCAACCTCACAAAAATGAAGGAATACTATCTAAGCTCACTTCATGAACGAGCTGCAAAATTGGGCCAAGACAGATCAGTTGGAACACCGACATGTTAGTACCATTGTACATGCCAAAGTTTTGACAAACTTTAGGCATGACAAAAGTAAAGGCAAGGAGATGAGAAGTAGCCACACCATCAATAGAGAATGACTTAACGTCACCATTCTACACTCAATCTCGTAGATTAGCAAGATGGAAATCATCATATTAACCATCGTACCTGCAAGCTAAGTAACCTGCCAGGCAATGTATGTTCAATTCGAACTCCCTGATTGGCTAAAGCCTAAATACCAACAACCATATATGTCATCTTTCAGTAGCTAATCAGGCCAAGCTACCATATACTTCCTACTCAAGGTGTTAGTCACCACATTCGCCTTTCCAAGATGATGTAAGATAATAAGACCATAATATTTAAGTAGGTTTAACCATAAAAAATTTTTGAGTGCAAATATGATTGCGGCCAATTTCAAGTCATGAGACAAAAATTTCTTTTCATGAATCTTTAGTTGTTAGTTATCGAGAAGCATATGCCATCACTTTATCATTTTGCATGAAGATATAACCATATAATATACGACTCGAGGGCATCACAATAAATGGTGAAACCACCCACCATCCGTCAGTAGGTAAGGTCAAAATCAGAGTTGAAGTCAACGTAATCTTAATTTCTAAAAACCATCTTCACATCGATCTGACCACTGAAAAGCTACACCTTTCTGAGTTAAATGTGTCAATGGAGCATATATATATATATATATATCTGATAAATCCTCCACAAACCTTCTGTAATATCTAGTTAGTCCCAAGAAGTTGTGTATCTCAATACAAGTGCAAGGTTGAGGCCATTCTCAAACTGTTTCTATCTTCTTTGGATCAACTTGAATTTCATCTCGTGACACCAAAAAATGAAAATGTGTCCAACAATAACTCACATTTTGAGAACTTCACATACATTTTTCGTTCTCTAAGTATCTGTAGCACAATTCTCAGGCATTGCTCATGTTCTGCTTTACTCTAAGAGTAAACCCAAATGTCATAAAATGGTCTAAGTATTACTTGAATATCCTGTTCATAAATAATGCAGGCGCACTAGTCATCCCAAAAGACATCACCAAAAATTCAAAGTACCCATATATCTGGTTCAATATGTTGTCTTAGAGATATATTTGGTCTTTATTCTCACTTGATCTCAAGTCAATTTTGAAAAAGTAAATAACACCCCATAGTTAATTGAATAAGTTATCAATATGAGATAATATGTATTTATTCTTGATTGTTACCTTATTCAACTACATGTAGTCAATGCACATGATTCTCATTGTGCCATCTTTCTTTTTCTGAAATATCACAGGTGCACCCCATAGCATTACACTAGGACTGATGAACCCCTTATCAAGTAGCTTTCAGAGTTGAACTTTCAATTCTCTCAACTAAGCTGGGGAATACGATAAGGAGGAATAGAGATAGATTGAATCCTTGAAACTTAATCAAAATTGAACTCAATTTCCCTCGTCGGAGGTAGCCCGAATAAATCTTCTAAAAAACACATCAGCAAATTTCTGAACAACAAAAACATTGTCAATAGTAACATTCTCCGCTTGAGTATTATGAACGGTAGCAATAGGGGTTGAGAAATAGGTATTAAATATTCAAATAGTGAATGATTTTATAACAATAATTTTCATTATCTTCTCATTATATCTACTCATATTATCATATTATTGGTTCCTTATTGAGCCATAATTACTATACGTCTTAGACAAAAGGATTCCCTAGCAATTATTATTATTATTTATTTATTTTGTATTAAAGTTATCAATTAACCCTTCACTAATATTTGAGTTATTATAATCTCATGTGGATTTTAAACTGAAATAATTTACGATTGTTGTAAAGTCATAGGAAGTTGAAAATAGAGGTTGCAGGATTATATTGTATCGCTTTGGTCGAAGAATATTCAATAGATCTTTTTTATTACATAGCACCTTATAAGAGCTTTGGCGCATAAACCAATGATGTCAAACCAAGGCAGTTGATTCTCCTGCAAATATTTTTAGCTTTTACATTTTTTTGTGTTATCTTTGTTTTCTTTCTGTTGCAATATTGGAGTTGTTCTCCAAATTATAGCTTCTGTTTTTCTTATGTTTATTTTTTTTGAAAGACCTTTGTTTAATTTATTTATTTATACACTAGTTGATAATAATTTTTGGTAATGAACTTAGATATTAAGTGAGGGAGGTGGAAGAAGAATTTATATGTTTGATCTAGAACTGAATGGGATGCATTGACACCTGCCCTATCCCGTGTAATCAGAGAAAAATTAATTGCGATGGAAGCCTGGAGGAGTAGTGGAGATGCAAAAAATATGTGGGATAAGCCAACTAGTTGCATTAAGAAAGTAGCTAGAGAGGTGCTAGGGGTATCGAATGATAACTTTGGTGAAAGCCGACATAATTGGTGATGAAATGAAGAAGTTCAGGCAAAGTGAAAGTAAGGAGGTTGTGTATGCAAAGTAGTGAACTGCACGATCGAAGATGAGAAGTGAGTGAATAAGAAAATTTATAAGGTGGCAAGGATGGAGGCTAAGTTACCGGTTACAACAGCTAAGACGATTACTTTTGAAAAACTACTATATATTAAAATAAGGGATAAGGGCGGAGATAAAAAAAATTGTACAAGCTGGTGAACGCGAAAGAGAGGAAAGCCCTAGACTTGGATCAAGTGAAGTACATCAAAGATGAAGAAGACAAGGAGTTGACAGAGGAGATCCTCATTACACAAAGATGGAAAGCGTATTTTCACAAACTATTGAAAGAAGAAGGGGTAAAGACATTATTCTAGGTGAGTTAGAACACTCAGAGAGACATCAAAATTTGGGTATCACATATTAATGTTGCGGAGGTGAAGCATACTATTAGTAGGATGAGTAGGGGAAAAACGACACGACCAGATGAGATCTCGATAGAGTATTGGAAGAGCACGAATAAAGTAGGTTTGGAGTGGTTGACTAGCTTGGTCATTTTTAAAATGGCTAAGATGCTCGAGGAATGAAGGTGGAGTACAATGCTTTCATTGTACAAAAACAAGGGTGATATCCAAAATTACTAAGTATATGAGTATTAAATTGTTAAGTCACACTACAAAAGCTTGGGAGAAAGTGATGGAGACGAGGGTGATGAGGGGTGTGTATTTTTCAAGAATTAGTTTGAATTCATGTCAGGGAAATCAACCATATAATCCATCCATCTTGTGAGGAGACTAATGAAAATTATAGGAAAATGAAGAGAGACTTGCATATGGTGTTTATCGACCTTGAGAAGATCTATGATAAGGTTCTGAGGGAAGTCTTGTGGCGATTCTTGAAGGTAAGAGGTGTATTGGTGGTATTATATTAGAGAGATAAAGAACAATATGTACGAAGGAACTAAAACGTGTGGGTAAAAATAATGGGAGGAGACTCAGAGTACTTCTCGGTAGAGATATAATTACATCAGTGATTAACTCTTACTTTGTTTCTATTTGCCTTGATGATGGATGAATTGATGTGAGACATTCAAGATGAGGTACCTTGGTGTATGTTATTTGCGGATTATGGATGATAATACTGATTGATGAGACACGTAATGGATTTAATGATAAATTAGAGGTGTGGAGACAAACTTTGGAGACTAAAGGGTACATGTTGAGCAGGACCAAGACAGAGTGTGTGAGACTTGACACACGAAATATCCCCAAGAGAGAAATTCAAGTACCTTGGGTTATAATCCAAGGGAGTGGGGACACCGATGAGGATATTTCACACATCATGTTGGTGTAGCGTGGGTGAAGTGAAGACTTGCTTCTGGAGTCTTGTGTGATAAAAAGGTACCACAAAAACTCAAAGGTAAGTTCTGTAGATGTGGTGGTTAGACCGACATTGTTATTTGGGGCAAAGTGTTGACCAATCAAAAACTCTCATGTTCAGAAAATGCATGTTGCGCAACTAAGGATGCTAAGGTGAATATCTGATCATACTAGGAGTGATAAGATAAGAAATCACGAGGATATACAAAATAAGGTGGGAGTGACCTCCGTGGTGGATAAGATGAGAGAAGCGAGACTAAGATGGTTTGGACTTGTGAAGAGAAGATGTGTTGATTCACCAGTGAAGAGGTGCAAGAGGTTGGTTATAGAGAGTATGATGAGAGACCTAGGTAGGCCATAAAAGTATTGGGGAGAGCTTATAAGACATGATATGACACAACATCAAGTTATTGATGACATGATCTTAGATAGAAGTGTGTGGAGGACACGTATTATGGTAGAATGTTAGTAGGTAGTGTAGTGTTGTCTTGCTTAGGGTGATCGATGTTTTCCATTGTACTAGTTGTATTACTGCAATTTTTACTTTGATATTCATCATTTTCAATAATCATCCTAGCATGTTATTTATTGTGTTTTGATTATCGCATTATTTTACTGTTGTTGTTGCTCCCTTTTGATAGACTTTTTCTTATTACTTGTTATATTTTCTTCACTCTCTCCTTCTTCTTTGTATCTGAATTTACTGCACTTGAGCCTAAGATCTTTCGAAAACAACCTCTTTACCTCCACGAGGTAGTGATAATGTCTATGTACATTCTACCCTCTCAAAATTCCACTTGTGAAATTCACTGAGTATGATATTATTGCTGATAATGATTTTGATTTTAGTTTTTTCTTTTTAAAGTGTTCTTGGCCCAGTGTCTAAAAAGTACTTTTAAGTTTATTTTTTTCAAAAATAATTTTCAAATAAATATTTTTGGAAGAAAGCTATTTCCTTAGTTTTTGAAATAAGCTTATGTTATTTCCAACACTTATTTTTTCTCAAAAATTGATCAAACACCTCACATTTTTTTTTACTATTTGTCAAGTAATAGTATACATTTATGATCAATAAATTAAAAGAAGTGTTATAAAAATATTGAAGATGATGGTAGTATCATAAAGTAGAGGGGAGATCATTATAATAAAAGCAAACACAAGGGGATGTGTATGATAAATAAAATTACAACAGAATGGTGATGAAACCAATGCCATTATGATGCCTAACAGAACTCCCATCCTCGTAAATAACGTCTACCACCCAACACTACATGCATACCCCTAGTACCTCACTCTCCTTTGTCCTCTTATGTAACAACTTCCACAATACTAACAAAAATACACTTATATACATATAATAAAAGCATCACTTCTACCAAAAAAGTTTGTGGTCGAGTGATAAGTATTTCTTCCTCCTTAATTAAGAGGTCTCAAGTTTGAGTCCTCTTAGATACGGAGTTGTCTTTTGTTAGAGAGCTGCTTTACCCCTAATGTGAAACTTTCTGGTGCGAATTCCAATTTAATTGGACTCCAAAGTGAGTACGTTGGAAACAAACAAAAAGCATCACTTCTCCCTTTATATATACTAGACTAGATAGCTAATTGTCATAACTAAAGTAATTGATAGTGAAGAGCAAACATGTCTGTCTCAAGTTTTGTAGCTCCAATTGTTGGATCAACTTTTGTTGGTTTAAAATCAAACAGCTCCAACCTTTTTCCTGCTGCTAAGGATACAATCACTTGGAGTCGAAAAACTATCTCCAATGGCTCTAAAACTTACTGCATGAAGGTAAATTAATTTTCTTCATACAAATTATAGTAAACTTATTTGGGGTGATTTCGACTTCCTTGTAGTTTTGAATCTAAGGTACATGCATTTAGCAAATTTATTTTAAATTTTATGAGTTCTAACAATTTTTAGCATTTATATTATTGATCTTTAAAGTTATGAATTCATGTCTATTACTACTATTTATTAGTATAAATTTATGTTCTGCATCAAAAGTATTGAATTAAAATAAATCTGGTGTTATAAGTTACTTGGAGTACCATTTATTCTTGATTACCAAAATGATTGTAATTTGTTTGCTCAAGCTTTTAAAATTTGCTTATTTTGAAAAGTAATTTTAGTCAAATGTCTTTTTGATTTTTTTTTTTTTTTAAGAGAGTAGCGATTTGTCTTTCGCTATCAGCATGAAGAGCACTTTTGCAATATTATGACACTAATTTGTGTTTGGTCAAAGTTCTAAAAGTTTTTTTTTTCAAGGAAAAAAATTACTTTTTTTGGCTTTTAAAAAATAGTTCTTATTATTGTTCGAAAACACTTATTTTTTCTTAAAAGTTTAATCAAACACCTCAATTTTTTAAAATAATCACTTTAAAATAATACTTAATAAAAAAGGAGGTACTTTTATATGTAGAGTTCACCATAATTACTAATTACTTTCAAGTCACTTGAGAGAGTACATAAAATTAATTTATCATTCTCGAGCTATAACATCCTTTTTACTCACTTTTCTGATATCACTGTCCAATTAACCCCACAAAGTTCCTCTTTGTTTTACTCAGAGATTAAACATGATACAGACAATACTAAGAAAATTGTGTTTTTTTAAATATTTACTTTGATTGATGGAGGACTTTAATTGCTCTTGATCATTTGAAAATGGAATCTTGTTACTGTATTTGTTTTATTCACTTGCCTTGTTGATTTTACTTGAACCGAGGGCCTATCGAAACCAGTCTATTTACTTTTATAAGATAGGGGTAAGGCTATGTACACACACTCTTTCCCATATCTCACTTGTGAGATTAACACTGAGTATGTTATTATTGTGTGGAATCTCATTATGTAAGTACTAAATTACAGTTTTAAGTAAAATTATTTGTTTTGGGATATTTCATTCTTGTTATTTAACTATTTTTGGGTGTATGGAATGAACAGACTTGGAATCCTATTGACAATAAGAAGTTTGAGACACTGTCATATCTTCCACCTCAATCAGAGGAGTCCATTGCAAAGGAGGTTGATTACATGATCAAAAAGGGTTGGATTCCTTGCCTTGAATTTGACCAGGTATATATCAATTATCATAACAGTGGTCTGTCTTATAGTGAAGTCATTCTCACATTGTTTCGAATATCCTATCCTCATTCATGATCCCATCACTTTTAGTACGTCTATACATCCATCTCAACATCTTCATTTTCACAACTTGCATCTTCTTAACATGGATGTTCTCGAGTCTTGACTTGCTATGATATTTAACATGTATCACTTCTTAAAAATAATTTGTTTGTCTACTAACTTCAAAACAACTTCAGACATGTGATGCTTGAAGTTAGGCTTTGTATCAAACAAAAACAATCGAATTCAACCACATATGATTGAAATTCAATTAAAAATGGTTAGACTTCAAATGTATGCGCCTGAACTTCAGACACATGTTTGAAGTTATCCCAATGTGGGTAGACTTGAAAATTTTTACACACTAAAAATATGACACAAGTGGTGATCCCAAAATCGAGTATACGTCCTGCCTGTCTCTTGAACGATGAACGTGGGGTACCTAAAATGTCCAATAATTGTGTGGTTCACATGCCAATTATGTGAGAAATACACTTGAATTATTTACGATCTGTTGGTGAATAAGGCTGACTTGTCAACTAGATTTTTCACAAGTGTTTTTGAGATTATAATCTCACTCATTATATTATGGATTGTTGCACTATTGCTGCTTCCCATGTAACCGTTTAGGTCAACTGATACCGTGAACTTACCCCATCAGTATACAAAAACTCAAAACTCAAAACACTTTATATAGTGACTGACTAATGTTTGCTTTGTGTGTTTTGTAGGTGGGATATGTACATAGGGAAAATAGCAACATGCCAGGCTACTATGATGGGAGGTATTGGACACTCTGGAAGTTGCCCATGTTTGGCTGCAATGATTCTTCCCAGGTTCTCAATGAAATCCAAGAATGCAAGAAAGCTTACCCAAATGCTTTTATTCGTTGCTTGGCATTTGACAATGTTAAGCAGGCGCAGTGCATGGCTTTCCTCATTCAGAAACCTGCAGCATAAAATTTGCTACCTGTGGTCTCAAGTCTCCCTCCTGTCTTTCTGTTTGTTCCAAAAACAACTGAGCTCTAGCCTTAAGACGGTGAACAACGCGAGATTTAACTCAGGACCTAAAGGTTTATGGTTGAAATTGTCTTTCTTAGTTTTGAAAAATAATGGAATGGCTAAATGCTATTTACAACAAGGCAGCAGTAAATGGTAATAGCTGTTGAAGGGAAATAAATGTTTTAAGATTTTGGTTGTGTTAAATTTGTTGAGAGGGGAATATGTTACTTCAAAAAGGGTACTTGGAACACTGAATAATAAAGTTTCCCTGGGAGTAAAAATGAACTCTTTGATAGGGAATGCTAGTTCTGGAGACTGGATGGACAAACCCCCAAAACGACAACAATATTAAGCAAATGGTAGGATATACCAATTTTTCCTGGCCCAAAAAAAGTGAACTAGCCTACTACTACTTTAAGTGTCTTTGTACCTGCAGTGATGTTGCAGATGGGGGAAAAAAAGCATGGCTGAACAAAGAGAGTATATGGAGATGGTTGCACAACTTTATTGCCATAGCACTAGAGATAACTATCCTAAGGCCCCAAGCAAATCCCTTTTCTCCCTAGTGGCCTATGTTGTTCCTTCTGGCTTTATTATGAAGACAAGTTTTATTCATTAGCACTCAAAGAACAAAACACCCAAAACAAAATGAGGAACTTCATCATTTTGGAAAATGAGAAGATGGTGAACAGCAATGTTAACAAGGTTTCCCTGATCTGTTTAGTGCTCGTTTAATCAGAAATCTTGACTGGCTAGAAAGACACTTAATTCACTTGCAATTACATCCAAGAATGTTCACTCATTTTACACTTATTTTTGGACGATAGTGAGGCAGACCTGAGAAGAAATCAAGGTTTGGGTTCTAGTCCGACCCTATCTTGAGAGATACTGTAAATATTAGTTGTCCTATTTACTCAGTTTTCTATCACTAAGGGCACCAGAGAAAAGTTCAACTAGCTCCTTTGTGGCTTCATAGATGATGTGATTTCTATTACTTTATAAATCAACACCGAACAAATAACAGTTTCTAAAAAGAAAAGGTCAAATCAATCATTTGAACAAAAAAATTAGCCAAAAGAAGATAATGTTCAAACTAAAACAATAAGTAGTTTCAACTTGGATCAAAACTATCCATCTACACAACTGGGTCATGCTGATCACTTCTTGAAGTCATCAAATAACCACCACCCCAACCCCAAAGAAAAATGTTTTGGAGAAAAAAAACAGGTGTCTTAGGAACCCTTTTTCTCGATAACACTTCCGTTCTCTTTCTTTCCCTGTCAACACTAACTACTCTGTAAAAAACTCATTTTCCATTATAACTAGTTCCACACTGAAGTGAACAATCAGATATCATGCACACTATCCCACCTGAGTTAATAAGCTTAAGACCCAAAACTGGGTATGATTATGTAACATAAAGAAACAAATTGGCAGATTTCACACCACTGGAACCAAGGGGACGAATATCAATAAAAGGTATCAGAAAGTGATCAATACAAGACTTGAGTGCACATAGCGAGCAACAGTTAGCCGAATCCAAATGTAAGCTGATTTATGAAGAAGTGCCTTTTTCAGGAGAGATCTGAGAACACATAACACAAGATGTGATGGCCAAATGCACGTTCACATCAGTAACCTCAATGAGATAACATATGGTGTTTAAGAATGCCTGCTTTAAAGGGAGGGAGGGGCACTTGATTAACCAGCTAACCATTTGGCTGGACCCTGAATTAACGGTGCATCTGTTACTGCTCGTCTGCAGTCTGCAGCAAACTGTGAAACTATTGGAGTACTATTATCATGGAGTTCTGAGAAATATAGCACATTACAACCTAAACAGACAATTGAAAATATCTTACATCGTCTCCATTACTTGGACAAAGGGGCAGACTCATATAAGAAGCCTGGCAGAAAATGCATTTCCATCTGCAGATAGACCAAGAATCACATTAAAAATCATTATTTGTTCCAAGTAGCAAAAACAAAGAAGAACCTTAACATGTAAACGCAGAAACATCGTCGAATAATTGTTCCAACAAATAACCCTACATATCGAAAATACTCATTCCAAATTCAGGAGACATGCAATTTTGAACAAACAAACTTCCAATATCAGACCACATGTTAGCAACACTCATCACAAGCTATCCAGCCACATAACCTTCCCCATGAAAGCAAAGCCATTTACCTATAAGCTTCATCACTTTCCACCCCTAATTATATCACAATACCTTCTAACACGAAAAAAACTACAAAATGAGCTGGGTAAATGAATTTCCTTTAGAAATACTCCATCTCATTTTATGTGATGCTGTTTGACTGGGCATGGAGTTTAAGACTTGTGGTCTAAAACAAGTCACAGATATTTTCATGGCTATAAATCATCCCATTAAGGTAAAATGGGAAGCTTAAAGTTAAACTATTTCTAGATAGAGAAATATATTCGTTCATTCTAGGACAGACTAAAAAGAAAAGTGCAACGCATAAATTGAGGGAGAGGGAGCACCATTTTTTTATCACTCTTTCAGAGGCAATTTCTCTCATGTTATTGGAACGTTTATCTGATGAAAGACTATGTTCTTTTATTTGTCAGTAATATCAAATTTCAGTAAGCTCTAAAAAAAGGAGTGCTTCCAATCTTTTGATTTGTTGAGAACAGTAGAAAGACTGTTTTACAAGAGCCAGTAAAAGTGTTTAAGAAAAGAAGAATTGCCAGCAATAATCCAACATTGGCTACAGGGTTAAAAGGAATAGGGATGATACCAATATATCGAAGTATCACCTTATTTCCCAAAATACAAACTGTCCTTGATGATGCTTAGTCAATCAATTGGAGGAAGAGTCATATTTATCCAGTAAATAATGTGAACAGATTGCAGCAGGAAGCAGAGATTCTTGGAGAAGAAATTGGAAGTATTACTACTACTTACCTTGGAATGCCAGTAAGAGCAAGGAGAAAAAATCGAAAGAAACTCAGACTGGAACTTTAGAAAGGTGTGAGAAAAAATTGACAAGGTGGAAATCACGGTATTCATCCTTGGGAGGAAGGCTGACCCTAATCAACTCTGTCCTAGATGCTCTTCCTACCTACGATGTCTCTTTTTCCTTTGCCTAAAGTGTGGAGAAGAGACTGGATGCATTAAGAAAAGAAGGATTCCCATTTGGTCAGATGGATAAAGGTGATTATCAGCAAAAGAGATGGGGTCTGGGTATGAGGAACCTGAAGAAACAAAAACAATGTTTCTTAATGAAGTGGCTATGGAGGTTCACTAGAGAAGAATAAGCATTATGGTGTCAGTGCATGGAGATCTATCAGAAAATTGTGGTGGAACTTTAGTGAAGAACTGAGATATAATGTGAAGGATGGAAGGAGAACTTTGTTCTGGGAGGATTTTTGGCTGGAGAAAGGTAACCTGAAGCAGTTATTCCCTGATTTTTTAAATTTTTTTTGAGATAAATATTCCCTGATTTATTTGGCACAAGTATACAAAAGAGTGAACTTTACAGGTAGTTTGGTCCACACAAGGCTGGACCCAACATTCAGGAGAAGATTGCAAGATTGGAGATGCCAAGAATATTAGAATTCTTCAAAACTATGGAGCAGAGGAATGGCCTACAGGAGGGTGCAGACACCTTAAGATGGCCAAAGCATAGCAGTGGCATTTACACAGTCAAGTCAGCCTATAAAGATCAGAATCAGGCCGACTCCCAACTAACATTGTGGCCCTGGAAACACATTTGGAAAGTCAAGATACTACATAAGTGGCATGTTTTAGATGGCTGGTGGTTAAGGAATCTGTTGCATAGGATAATCATAGAAGGAGGGGTCATGCAACTATGTTCAAGATGCTACATGTGTGGACAGGATGCAGAGATAATCAGCTATCCGTTTTTACATTGAAGGGTTACTAGACAACTATGGAACTTGTTCACCAGTCTCATAGGCATCAGATGTGTAATGCCAGGTAGACGACCTTCTGTATGTTGAAAAGCTGGAACAATGAAGGCAACTCATTCCAGAAAGAACAAATTGTAAAAAATATCAATTTATTTCTTTGAGCTAACCATTTATGCATACAGTTGTAATAGCACAGACAAAAGAGTATTGATCTTCATGAAGACACAAACAGAAAGAGAAATGACTTATCAATTACCCTTTGAGCAACATGAAATATTTTGTGGATATTTGCTTTTACCTTTAATGTATAATTCTGGGGGGAAAATCTGTGTTCTTGTTTTTTCTATTTATTCTTCCTTCCTCTGGATGTTTAAGAAATAGAAGTCAATTTTTTGACCCTACAATAAAAGAGTTGATCAAAAAAATGAATGACAAACATGAGCTAGTCCCACTCATTTTTTATAAGCGCAATTTTGGACCAAATCCAAACGGAGGGAAAATTTGTTCAACTTTGTTCAATTTTCCATAGTTGAGGGGAAAATCTGAACCAATCCACCAGTGATAAGGCTATGTTTGGGACTAAAGTCAAAATAAGGGCAATTTTGTTCTATTTCCCATGGTTGAGGGCATTTTTGGCCCTTTTCCCTTCTTAAAATTCAAAGTAGTACTTTTGGTGAGACGCGAGCGTAAAAAGTACTAGCATAAGGAAAAGATTCTACGGATAGAAAGAACCCATTCTGTTTTGAAAAAAAAAAAAAAGAAGCACAAAGCACTTTTGGCCTTGGAGAAGCTTGGCCAAATAGGCTATTGAACTGGAAAGGGACTTGCACAAGAACCTTTTCAGTAAAATCAGCCTATAATTTGCCATGGGAGGAAAACGACCAAGTGGTGTTAGTAATGAATAGTTGTTCCAAAATGCTCCCAGGCATGTCTTTCGAGAACTTTCTCTTTCCTACTCTCCAGGGCTGTAGAATACACCTTTCCAACGAGACTTCAACGGATTTTAACCTCTTTTTCGTTAGCCAACAGTAATCACCCTCTGTGATCACTAAAACATACGTTTGATTAGGTCTTACAAAACAATATGGAGGAAAATAGAATTTATTTTGCAGTTGGCTTTAAGTCATCTGATTTAACAAGATTGACTACCAGAATAGAAACCTGGTTTGAATGGGTGGAGAGGAGCCGGAATTTGATGCTTAGAAATACATTCAACAAGAAAACCATGGAATGGTTAATCTTCGTTCTGCAAGAAGCTTTTAGGGACTCCAGAATGCATACAAGAAGGTGGAAGCTTTCTCGGAATGCCCCCATATAACTATTATTTTGAAACTTGATCACAGGGATAAGGAAAATGGGCAGGGGGAAGGTCAGAAAGTCACGAAGGAGAACAACATAGTCCCGAAAGAAATCAGAAATTTACTCTTCGATGTGAATTTCAAGGATGGAGAGCCAAGATCCAGTGGGAGAATTCTAACTCTCAAGCAATCATGAGAGTAAAAATTCTGTCTTGGAATGTAAGGGGGTTAAATGGAGAGAGCAAGAGGGGGATATAGTGAGGAAATTATTAAAGCAATGGGAGGCTCATGTTCTAGTTCTTGTTGAGACAAAATTAGAGGGATCAGTAGATAACATTTTACAAAGCATTTGGAGTAACAGATGGATGGGCGTGTTAATGAAGGAGGCTCAAGGGAGTAGTGGGGGGATCTTAATACTATGGGATAGGAGAATCTGGAGGGGGGAGTTGTTTCTGAATGGAAACCAAAGTATAACTGGAAAGTTTTCAGGAGTAAATGATGATTTCAGTTGGTATCTCAGTGCAGTATATGCAGACTGCAATAGAATAAATAGGAGAGTGCTATGGCAAGAACTGTCAGAGCTGAAGCATAACATTAACGGGCCTTAGGTAGTGCGTGGTGACTTCAATGTCACTAGATATCCGTCAGAGAGAACAAATTGTCACAGACTGACCGGTGCTATGTCAGAATTCTCATCCTGCATTGAAGAAATGGAGATGGTTGATCCTCCTTTATGTGGAGGCTCTTTCACCTGGAGAAAGGGAGAGAATAATATTTGTGCTTCTAGAATTGACAGATTTCTATATTGTGCAGAGTGGGGAGAGAATTTTACATAGATAATTCAAAGCAGTTCTTCCCAAAATTGCTTTAGATCATAATCCTATTGTGTTGTCCGGTGGAGATGAAGGGTGGAAAAAGTCTTATTTTAAATTGAAACATGGTGGTTAGAGGTGGAGGGTTTCAAAGAGAAGGTGAAAGATTGGTGGGAGTCATTTAGTGTGAATGGCAGACCAGGTTATATTTTGGCTGAAAAGTTAAAAATGTTGAAAGTGAAGCTTAAGGAGTGGAGCAAAAATAATAAGGGGAACTGGAAACAAAGGAAGGAAGATATTCTCAATCAAATTTCTAATTGGGAAACAATTCAGGAACAAAGGCCCCTTACAGATGAAAACTGCTGCAAAAGACACATCTGGGCATGGAATTTGAAGATGTGGCAAGGACGGAAGAATTAGCTTGGAAGCAAAGATCAAGAATCCAATGGCTAAAACAAGGTGACAAGAACACACAATTTTTCCACAGAATTGCAACTTCTCATAAAAGATTCAACTATATAGACCAATTGGAAGTGGATGGAGCTGTTACTAAGGATCAAGTTGTGATCAAACAGACTGTGCATAATTTCTATAAAAACCTATACAAGGAGGCAGAACAATGGAGACCTGAGTTGAGACTGCAAGAGGCTACAATGATCACTGAAGAAGAAAAAGTATGGCTGCAGAGACCTTTTGAGGAAGAAGAGATAAGGGTATGTTTGAACTTATGTGCAAAGGAGAAAGCCCCGGGTCCTGATGGATATCCGATGGTATTCTTCCCGACTTTTTGGGCCCTGTTGAAGGAAGACATCACCAATACAATTCAATTTTTTCATTCTAATCAGATTTTTGAGTAGAGCTTTAATGCAACTTTTATTGCTTTAATTCCAAAGAAATCTGGAGCATCAGAGTTGAAGGATTTTAGGCCAATCAACCTGGTGGGGGAGTCTACAAGATCATTGCTAGATTGTTGGTTGAAAGGCTAAAAAAGGTGGTGTCGAAATTGATCAACAAACATCAAATGGCTTTTGTAAAGGGGAGGGAAATCATGGATGCAACACTCATTGCTAGTGAATGCATTGACTCAAGAATGAAAGGAGGAGCCCCTGGTCTAATGTGCAAATTGGATATTCATAGGCTAGTTTTCTGTCCTTGTGAATGGGGAACCCGTGGGCTTTTTCGAAACAGAAAGAGGGTTGAGACAGGGTGATCCTCTTTCCCCTTTCTTATTCATTTTGGCAATGGAAGGCTTTGATAGTATGATGAGGATTGCAACACAAAACAGATGGATTAGAGGCTTTCAGGTCGGAGATAGAGTGGGGGAAGAAAAAGAAGTGTCATATGCTCTATGCGGATGACACTATCATCTTTTGTGAACCTACCGCAGAACAGATTAGCTACATCAGAGTGATTTTGGTTTTGTTTGAAGCAGTTTCAGGGTTGAAAGTAAACTGGGGAAAAAGTAGTCTCTTTCCAGTAAATGAGGTCCCTCAGATCCAGCAACTAGCAAATATATTGGGATGCAGAGTGGAGCATTTGCCTACCATGTACCTGGGCATGGCCCTGGGTAGCAAACACAAAACAATGGAGATATGGAATGGTATTCTGGTGAAAACAGAAAAGAAACTTGCTAGATGGAAGGCACAATACCTATCCCTAAGGGGTAGATTGATCCTCATAAACTCTGTTCTGGACTCTTTGCCAACTTATGTGATGTCCTTGTTTCCAATCCCAGCAAAGGTGGTGAAAAAACTAGACAAGCTTAGAAGGAACTTCCTATGGAAAAGCAATAAGGAGGGAAAGAGTTATAATTTAGTCAACTGGAAGAATGTTCTTCTTAGCAAAGAAAGAGGGGGTTTAGGGATAAGAAATTTGAGGCTGCAAAATGAAAGCCTTTTGATGAAATGGCTATGGAGATACACTGAGGAAGATGCAGCTCTCTGGAAGGAGGTTATAGTAGCAAAATATGGAGAACTAAATCCCTGGTGTACAAAAATCACCTCTGAACCATATGGGGTGGGGGTATGGAGGACAATCAGGAACCTATGGTCACAAATGAAAGGAAATATGTATATTAAGGTGGGTAATGGAAACAAAACTAAATTTTGGAAAGATGGCTGGATAGACCAAACCCCTCTTAGAGAACTTTTTCCAAATTTGTTTCTAATTTGTGAGAACCCTGATGCTATAGTGAGTGATTGTTGGACAGAACAGGGATGGGACATATCTTTTAGAAGACTACTTAATGACTGGAAGGTGGAGAGGGTGGCAGCGCTACTGGAAAAACTAGCTGGAATGATTATAACTACAGCAGGAACAGACAAGATCCTGTGGAAACACAGTAAGGATGGAGTCTTCTCAGTCAACAATGCCTACAAAAGAGGACTACTGGGGATGACAGGGGCCCCAAAATATAATTGGAACTACTTTTGGAAGAGTGATATTCCTACAAAAGTAAAGTGTTTCACCTGGTTAGTGATAAAGAGAGAATGTTTAACAGAAGAAGTTCTACAAAAGAAAGGCAGACAACTGGTCCCTAGGTGTTTTTTGTGCAACTTGACAGGGGAAACAAATAGCCATCTCTTCCTGCATTGTAAGTTTACTGCCCAAATTTGGAACTTGTTTCTCAACATCACAAGCATGAACTGGACAATGCCAGAATATACATCAGATCTGTTGAGCTGTTGGATTAGGAGGGGAGGCAGTAAGAGTCAAAAGAGATGGTGGAAGCTAATACCATCATGTGTATGGTGGTCAGTCTGGAAAGAAATGGAAGATGTTTTGAAGATAGATCCAATTCCATCCACAAAGTTAAATGGAATTGTATAGTATCTCTACTTTTTTGGTGTAAACAGCTTTGTATAGATGATATAGACCAGATTATAGATTTGATAGGAAATCTGTAATTATCCCTTTTTGGAGGTAGCCAGCATACCCTTAATGCTGAAGAATTCAACCTTACCAGTTTCAAAAAAAAAAAAGGTGGAAGCTTAATGAAAAGTTTGCAGATTTTTATTGCTCCAGGAAACAAAATAAGTTTGGGAGATTTATAAGCATTGCAACAGTACAAGGAGGGAATAGATCAGTTATTATAATGAACTTGCATTAAGTAGGATATGGGGTGACATTGCATTAAAGATAGACAACTTCATTAAAAACCAAAAGGAAGCACCTACTACAAGTAGACCTAGATTGACAGATCCAAATATTCTCTATGTCAACTGTCAGAACCAGTAAATGGCAAGCAAAGGTAGCATCTGAATCAGAAATCAGTCATGACAGGGGAAAGATGGCCACCTCAGTGGTTGACACAGAGCTACAACAAGGTTTATTGGGCAGGTGGTTGGTTGGAAGGTTTGGTGTGATGAGAAGGAGACACCCACTCTTTCAGACATCATAAGATGGGTCATTAGTTCATGGAAAAAGGCATTTGGGATCAACATTTACTAGATGGGTGGAAGCTCCTTCCTTTTTGAATTTCCCAACAAACACGTGGCTGAACATGTCCTTCGCAGAACATGTCCTTCATGGAGACTGGACGTGGAAACAGTTGAAACTCCATCTTCAATGGTGGACACCAACAGGGGGAAGCTGCACTCAACGCAAAAGTTCTACCTGGATAAGAGCTGTGGGCCTTCCTTTGCATCTATGGACGGAGAATGCTTTCAAAGCCATTGGTGACCAATGTGGTGGATAGATAGAAACGGAGGAAGAAAGGTCTCTTAAGAATCACCTGAGATGGGCAAGGTTGAGAGTTAAAGGCGATGGGGTGAACATTCCGAGAGAGGTCAAGTTATCGGAGAAAGGACTCACCTTTTTTATTCCAATCTGGACAGAAACTCAGACATTAGTAATAACTGGAAAAAGGAAGAAGTCTACGGGTAAGAACCTCTGGGTATTAGAGGATAACAGAGGAAGAAACAGAGATCTATTTGCTGGCAGAGATAACAACAAGAGCGTGAGCTCTGTATTCAAAACAACAGCTGGCACGCATCCTGGACATGTGCACAAGAGGGTTTTAATTTAAATGAAATCGAGCCGGTTTGGGAGAAAAGAAATGTCTAAAAGAAAAGTGTTTTCAGTTAAGGGAGGCCCAACTTCACTTAATGCTTATCTTTTTAAGAAAGACCAAATCCTGGAGCTTCATCAGACAAAAGAGGCAGTACATATCAAACTCAATCCTATGGTGATTGAACTCGAAGCAAATTTACCCGAGGGTGAATTTTTTGACAGCATCGTTGGAGAGCCAATCACAGAGGAGCAACAAACTTTATTAGTAGAATTTACAAACCAGGCTGAGAGTGGGGAATTCGTTGATGCAATAACAACTACAGATGATGAAAGACTCAATTTTTCTCCGATCGATTCTCTAAACTTATGGCTTTTGGCTTATAAGTCAAAAGCTAAAAGTCAATCCAAACAGGCTCTAAATCTAGAATTATGGTTAGTGAGGATTTATATAGATGACTCCAACTTGTTTAGTATTAAGGTGTAGTTGTCTTTTTCGTTTCTTATGAATAAGTATGTTGTTGTTTTTGTCTTTTTACATTTTTTCTGAAAAAGTGTAGATTATACAATGTTTCACCTACCTTAAGACTTCTAATAGCTTGTTTGGTCAAGCTTCTAAAATCAACTTACATTAATAAGTGCTTTTCAAAAAAATACTTTTGGTCAGAAACAATTGTGTTTGACCAATAAATTCAAAATCACTTCTGAGCAGTAATTAATGTTTGACCAGGTTTTCTAAAAGTGCTTCTAAGTTCTAAGGCTCAAAGTGGTTTTCAAAAAAGTACTTTTGGGGAAAGCAATTTCTTTTAGCTTCTGAAAGACAGCTCTGCTACTTTCCAGAAACACTTATTTTCTCCTGAAAGCTTGGCCAAACACCTTACTTCTTAAAATAAACACTTTTGGGGGAAAATAAGTTTGGCCAAACAGGCTATAAGTATCTATCAGTAAACAATAAATGCTACACCACGAAGTCTGGAACATTTGCACCAAGCCATATATAATTTCAACCAACCTCTTCAGGTAAGACAAAGATAACCATAAGGAGAATTCATCAAAATATAACGAACATAAGCCTAGTTTGGGTTAATATGTTACTAGGAAAAGCACATTGAATGACAGACTCACAAGCTAATTTGCTCAGACTCTTCACTTTCAGTACCGCACCTGTGTCGACACGACGTGGTTGTGGATGTGGAATCTGTACCTGATCTGGTCAACTAGTTTTGGGTACTTTGACCAAATTCGGGGAAGATATTCTGGATAAATCCAATGACTTCTATAAGCAAAACAAAAACTAAGGTGAAATTGAAGAAAATGAAATACCTTGTATATATAAATTTCTATTGTCACTCAATTTCCTTTTATCTCCTATCAAGATTCTCCTCTTGATCAATATTTCTCCTCAAGTTCTCCACATAATATTTCATAGTTTAGGTTTTATAACTTTATTTTTAGATATTTGAATTATTTTTAGCCGAATCCCCGCACCCATATCCACACATGGATCCATATCCCGAATCTTAAAAAAAATTAGATCATAGAGCATCAGAACTCTAGATCCACACACTCATCGGACACTCGCACCCGAGTCTGAGCAACTTAGCTCACAAGCACCAACAACTGTTAAAATTAATTCAAATATTAAGGGTGAACTTGAGAATCTTGACTATTGATCCATAACTTGAGTCACAATAGTATAAGCATGCATCGACAGAGCATCAATGCTCCTTTGCACTCTCAGTTAATGCACAAACGGTTTCCACTCGTTCCCATGACTGTCAGATCTCTTGCACACTCTTCAAAGTATACCACCAAAATCAGCAAGCAAATGCTTCCCAGACACATAATTCTTTCTAAACAATCTTTTCATGAACACGACACAACACAAGGACAAAGAACAGTGCCACAATCTATGAGGATAATTTTAAAAGAAAAGCTTTTTAGAGGGAATATTTCTTCAAATGAACTTTTAAATTATCTAAGTTATTTAGAAGGGGTGGCAGAATTAAAGCTTGAAAAACAGCTGCTTCCGCAACCAGTCCCCTGAGTAAAACACTTTGTTTGACGCCTAATTAAATGCATATAAGGTTAAAGATGCACATGTTATGCACTCAAAACTTCAAATGATAAACACAACTTACTACTACAGTAGGTTTTCACTGTATTGCACTGTCTGCATTTTTCTTCATAAATCTTCAAACAAATCCAAAACAACATACTTTGCTGATATATTTCTCCCTAATCAAATAACATACAAGCTCACTACCTTTTATCTGCCAGCAAACATCATAATTCTATTCAATTTACTAGGATATGCATACAATCAACTTTCTAATACTCAAAATTCCACAACTAACCCCAAAATAAATGTACTAAGCTCTTGGCTTTATAGAGAAAATTAGAACCCTAACCTGAAAAGCTCAGCGGTTGCACTCAGCAGGCAAGGGCCTATTGAACCCACCACGCCTATTCATGTACTGTCGAGGCTGGCGTTTGGTGACCTTTCTTACAGCACCTACATCATTTCCAGCCACTGGCTTTCCTTTTGTAGAATCAAACCCTACTGGTATCCCAAATTTCTTCATCATCTCAATCTCATCCTCATCCATCATCTCTTCTCCTCCTTCACCAACATCCCCACTCCCACTCCCATCCTCCTTGTCCTTGTTCTTTTTCTTCTGTTTCTGTTGTTCTTTGGCTATCCCATCCACAAAATCCGAAACTTCTCTGCGCCTGTCTCTATCCCTTTCCTTATCCCGTTCACCATCATCTTTATGCCTTTTTCTTGGAGGACTTTCAGCTGAGGGACTCCTGCGGCGGTGGTGACGGTGGCGACGGTCAGTGGGAGAACGGGAACGAGAGGTAGAACGGTGTCGGTGTCGGTGACGGTCAGTGGATGGGGAACGAGTACGGGAGCGGGTATGCCGAGTAGTTCTGTTAAGGTCAGGGGTAAGAGATTGTTCACGGTCTCTCCGATCACGGTCTTCCCGATCTCGTTTCCGATCTCTGTCTCGATCCTTGTCCCTTTCTCGGTCACGCTCACGATCCCGTTCACGTTCACGGTCGCGGTCTCGTGTTCGATCACGGTCCGCCATCGTTCCTTGCAGAGTGAGGAGTGGACTAAGAGGGTTTTTTTCTACAAAGAAGGGATAGTGTTCTATTCGTCTCGGCCCTGTTTCTAGAGACAATTAAATGAAAGCCTCTCAATTAAGTCTTGCTTCGGTTTTTGGAAACACTTTGACGAAAAAATTTAATATGGTTGAGGCCAACCAATAATAGTTGTGTGAGGCTCCATTTAATTTTTGACACTTGAATTTATGGGCCCTATTTTAATACCACACACTCTCTTACCTTCATTTTTTTTCAAATTCCTCCCTTTTCCTCATAATAAGTATTTTACCTCTCTTTTTTTTTAATAGTCTTAAATTTTTATTTTCCAAAAGTCAAATAGAAATATTTAAATTAATATCAATTCAAGTTTTCACCTTTTTTTCCCGTGATTGCTAACATGATTAAAAAATTGAACTCCATTATAATTATAGTCTTCTTTTCTTGATTTATATATTTTTTTGGTTGACTTTTTTTTAGACTTTTAACTTAAATTTCAATAATAAGTGCAACACCAAGTACAAAATATTTCTAAAAAAATTTGAAGAACGAGTGATTTTAGAATACTTATAGGTATGCTCTCACTTACTCATTGGTGAACTTTTTTTCAGTATAATTTTTTTAAAAAAAATTAGTTCTGATTGATGACATTGAATTAACTAATAATGAATAATTAAAGGACTAAAAACAAGTGATTTTGAACATAAAATCAATTTTTAAAATCATCATAATAAAATTACAAATCGAAAGTGAAAAAATAGAATTAAATTTATAAAAAGGTAACTAGATTACAAATAAAAAGAGTAAAAATTTAATTTTACACAACATACACACACTATATATATATAAAGAGGGAGATATTTTTATAATCAGTTTGATGGTTTTTTGATTTATTTTTACTTTGAAACCAAAAATGATTATGGCAAATTTTTTTAAAATAAAAAGAAAATAAATTGAAGTAAAAGAAATATTCAATTTGACTAAATTTTTCTTTAGTTCGATTTTCGATATTCAGTGAATACTTCTTAATACAAATATAAAGTGTGTGTGAATTTCTCATTCAAAAAAATTATCTTTTAAAGGTATCCTAGGAATTTGATTCAATTTTTTGAGATGTAAAATAAAAATTTTAAAAGATTGTTTTTTCTAAAGCTACGAAGAATAATTATATTTTAGTTGAATTGGTTGAGAGGTGGCAATTTTTTAAATTGATTTAGTTGAGGGAAAAAAATAATTAATGGGAAAGAAAGAGCTAATCAAGATACTAATTAATAAAGAGCACAAAGCATTAAAAACAAAACTGTGAAAAAGAGAGGAATATTGAACAAGGAGCTAAAATATTTTGGAGGGAAAAGGGGGGAATTTGGGGAAAAATAAGGTGAGAGAGTGTGTGGTGTTAAAATGGGTCCCACAAATCCAAGTGTCAAAAATTGAATGGAGCCTCACACAACTATTGTTGGTTGGGCCTCAACCATATTAAAAAATTTCACACTTTGACCAAAAAATGATCAAATCCACTTTAAAATATAATCAAATAAATTTGGGACCAAATTAACATTTTCAAAACTTTCTAATTTTTTTATAAAATATAAAAAAAACTTCATTTTTCAACTTTTATAATTTTATCCAAACTATTTTTTTTTTAAAAAAAGTAAAAGAAAATAAAATTTTATCTTCTTCTTCTCCCAACGTTCTCTCTTCTCTTCTTCTTCTTCCTTAGAAAATCCGAAAATCCGACTATTAAAACAAGTATTCTCCCCCATTATCTTATCTTCCTCCTCATCTCCGGCCGTGACTCTCTCCTCTTTGTGAACTGAAGATTGCGTTCAACTTAAAATGGGTAAGTCATTTTTTTGAAAGATTTTACAATTTTCGAACAATACTAATTTTTTTTCTTGGGTTAATGAACAATAAATCGTTCTATAAATGTGAAAATTGAATAATGGTGTAATGGTACCTATTATTTATTGTTTTTGAAAGAAAATCAACAAACCCAAAAAGTCCTAATTTTGAAAAATGTATATGTATTGTTAACATTCAGTGAAAATTCGTTTTTTGTTGCTTTTGTTGTTCTTTTTGTGACCATTTTGTTCATATGATTTTAAAAATATAGTCTTGTTCAGTTGTCCAACATATATTTCATTTGTGAAAGATGTGTCATATGCTGCTACATTTTAGTGATATGTTGATATATATTCCAACAGAGTTGTCATATGTTGGAACATATCACCTATGTGTTAGGGCAACAAAATTGTCATCTGTAGTAACAAAAGATTAATTTGTAGCACATGAAGATTCATATATGGCAACAGAAGGTTCATATGTGGCAACATATCCATATGTGTCAACATAAGTATAAATTGCTACCCATTATTATTTTATAATCAATTGTAAACTCTCAACCTTTTTTTATTTACCTTGTAGATGAAATGATACAAGAAGCTTCATCCATGATAACAACTCAATCTTTTATTGGTGTTGCTTCCTCTTCTAACATCAAATGCTCTTTTTGTCTATGCGAAGGATGTGAGCAGCAACATGATTATTTTATTAGTCGTGTTAAAGAATTCACTGATATTTTTAAGAAAATGACTTATAATATTGATGTCTATACATCCAAGAAGATTTCACAACTTTTGAAGTGTAGGAGGTTGAAAAAATCTATTTCCCAATCACTATCTATAATTAGTGAAAGAAAAAAATCAATGACTACTGCTCCAGTATCACACTCAAACCCAAAAGGCAAGGAGAATGAGAAGGAGAAGGAGGAGGAGGAGAAGGAGAAGGAGCAAGAGAAGGAGGAAGAGGAGAAGGAGAAGGAGAAAGCGAAGGAGAAAGTGAAAAAGAAAGCGAAAGAGAAAGAGAAGAAAGTTGAAGTCGTCAGTTGTGATGTGAAGCAACAATATCCATTTGAAGGTTTTAACATTGACGACGAGGGTCCAAGTGAACTAATTTCATCATTCTCGCAATGGATAAACAAGGGTCTTTACAAGCATCATGCAAAAAAATAAAATCGTTTAACTATTATTAGTATTTCTTCTTGTTGTCCATTAAATAATTATTTATAATGATTACACAATTGCAAAAGAGACAAAGACGATCACTACTTAGCCAAATGCTCAAATCTTGAGTTCAAACAACTTAATTTTGTAGTTGCATTTCCAAAGAACAAGAACTGATTCTACATAATGTCCCAACCCAATAAGTGTTGGACTGATGAGGTAAATCGATGCCCACTTTTATCTTTTGATTAAGACATGAATACATACAAATAAATTGATACATAAATACACTTGTTGATGCATTTGTGCAGTATGTGGATGTCATTTTATACTATTTGCCGAAGAAGTCGAAGCAATAGAGTCATTCTAAATATCGATATACCACTACTAATTATTTTTTCAAAACATACATTGACAATGCCAATGTTGTTCCTGAATATGAGAGTAAAATCGTTGGCACTATCAAAGGGTTTGGTATACCTACTGGACTGCCTTGGCACCTCACAGATAAGGTTTATGTCCCTATAAATTGTAATGGGGAGTTTCGTTGGGTCTTGGCAGTCGTTGTATTGAAGGAACGGCGCATAAAAGTGTATGATTCGATGTCCTCATCTAGGACTAACAGAAAATTGTGCGTCGAGATTCAAAAGTTATCTACAATGTTGCCAAAGTACCTTGAATCCGGCGGATTTTTTGAGCAAAAAAACCGAACCAACTGGTCAGTTCTTGAATCTTCCCAGGGCAAGAACAAATCTCACTCATTCGAAGTCATACATGTTACTGGTATTTCCCAACAAGCAAGCAATAGTCTGTAAGTAGTATCACATTATTTTTTTTAGTCTTACCATTATCGAAATGTGATGTTAGTATTAGGTTTATTATATTTTCTAACTGATGATATACCATGCAGTGATTGTGGAATTTTTGTTGCTGCATATGCTGAGTTTTTGAGTGATGGACTACAAAAACCATCTGATGGAATTATTTCTCAATTCCTTCGCTTGAGATATGCTTCACTCCTATGGAATTATGAGATTTTAAAGGCTCGGAGTGGCTATGTTAGTAACAATGAAGATCCACAGAGGCCTAGACCTAAAAAAGCTAAGTTCATAGATGAAAATGTTGTGGTTACCACCATTGATTAGATTGATGATTATGTATACCATTGTGAATTACCTTTTTGTTGATAAGTTGTATAAAACAATTGGTGAAGTGTTCATTTTTGCTGATAATATTAATATTAATGATTATTATTATTATTTTTATTTTGGTGGAACAAATGTCAATTATGATGGAAAGGAAGACTGTGGTGTCTGTGGCAACATATATAACCTCTGTTGTAAAAAACACCACAAAATTATCTGCATGTTTCCCAACAGAAAGGATACATGTGGCAACATATGTCACAGAAAGAAGATATGTAGTAACATATGTCACAGAAATGAGATATGTGGCAACATTATATTGTCATCAATTGTTCATTTTTGCTGATAATATTAATATTAATGATTATTAATATTATTTTTATTTTGTTGGAACAAATGTCAATTATGATGGAAAGGAAGAAATGTGGTGTCTGTGGCAACTTATATAACCTCTATTGTAAAAAACACCATAGAATTATCTGCATGTGCCCCAACAGAAAGGGTATATGTGGCAACATATGTCACACTTTGAATTGTCAAAATTCAAAAAAAAATAAAAATTGAAAAGGTTTAAAACAATCGTCCCTTCATTTTTCCCTCTCTCCTCTCCTCTATAAAAGGTCGTTTCATATTCCAAATTTAATTTATTTTTACTAATTTCCATTTTCTTTTCTCTTCTTTCCTTTCTTTCTCTCGTTCCATTATTCCTTCACAGATCAAGGTTGTTGTTGCGATATTTTCTACAACATCAGTGGTAATCTGTTGCGATCCTCTTCTACAACAAGGCGTCATTGCCCTCATCATTTCTAGTTTATCATTGATATCTTCTCAGGTAAAATTTAATTAGGGTTTTGAGAAATACTTACTGGTATTAAATCAGGACGTTTTTAGTGGTTTTATCACTTATTTGTTTGTAGGATGGTTGGATAGTTATTCCTTTTGAAATATTATCTGATTTCAAAAAGCTTAATTTGTAGTTCGTTGGTTAGGGTTTAGGGAGGATTTTATGGTTTGTTGGTTGGTTCATGTGTGGTATTGAATTGTATTTGTTGTTGTGTTTGGTTGTTGTTATTTTTGTTAAGAAATATTTGATTTTTGTGGTTGCAAATACAAATATAATGGCTCCTGTGAAAAGAAAAATTGTATTAACAAAAGAAACAACTGACACAAAGATCCAGAAGAGGCCTAGGACTAAAACTTGTAGGAAGAAGAATGAAAATTCGACTACCACTCTTTTAGAAGAACTTGCATCTGAAGCAGTTTCTTCTTCTCAAGTAGAAGCAGAATTTTCTCAAAAAGAATATGAAGAAAGAGAAAAAGAAAAAAATGAAGTAGATGATGATGGAGAAAGAGCAGAAGAAGCTGAGGAAGAAGAGGGAAATAAAAAAGAAGTTAAGGAAGATAAAGGAAAACAAAAAGAAGTTTAGGAAGAAGAAGGAAAAATTAATGAAGTAGTTGAGGAGGAAGAAGAAAAAATAAATGAAGTTGATGAAGACAAAGGAAAACAAAAAGAAGTTAAGGAAGAAGAACAAGAAAAAAATAAAGTTGAGGATGATGGTATCAAAACTATCAATGCACAGACTTTTCCTGTGCATTTGCAGCCTAATGCTACTGGTGATAGCATTATGAGGTCAGCCATGGGAAAATCTTTCGACACCTTCAGGATCATCCTCAAGCAGAATGGTTTGGAAGATTTTTTTAGGAATAGTTGTTTTGGTCATTTTCTTGATTTGCCAGAGAATAATAATGCACATTTTCAAATGACCATGGTCAATGAACTTCTGAAAAGAAGGTTCATTTTTCAAAATCCTGAAAAGAAGGATGAGGTTTTGATTAATTATTGTGGCATGCCACTCTTCTTTGGCAGAAGAGAGTTTGCCATAGTTTCAGGGTTAAAATGCCATCCTCCTTCTGAGCCAGCCCCTGAATTCATAGTAAAAAAAGAACCACGGAGACGAAAGAAAGGAGGAAAAGAAGAAATAAGACAATTAACTGAGGAGCAGGACTTGGTGTCCCTTGTTGGCACAAGCTTCAAAAATCTAGATTTAATATATTTGTTGAATGTCGAGGATACATCAAGGAAGCACAAGTAGTCATTGTGCTAAGTTTGGTTTGTACATAATGTACTTTTGGCCAAAGATGTCAACAACAACATATCCCTTAAATGGGTGAATTTATCTCAGGATATTGAGGCTTTCAACAATTATCCTTGGGGTCATGAGAGATTTGAATTAACTGTCAAATGCTTGTTGAAACCTTTAGGACCAAAGACCAATAACTTATTTGGCTTTCCATGGGCTTTCATGGTAAACATAAATGTTCTTAATTTGTTTATATTATATTGAATAATTCAACATTTGATTTGTGACATGTTTTCCTTTTTTATAGGCTCGGGCATTTGAAACCATTCCTTTGACCCATCAAGTAAATGCAGAAGAAGAGATCTCATCTCCAAGGATATTAAGATGGTTGAGATCAAAAACAAAAACTGCCAAAAATATTCCAGATCTTTATAACCCTTCTCATGATGCAGTAAGTTATTATTATATTACACCCATACATGTTGCAACATATCACTAATCTGTAGAAACATATGACACAAATGTTGCTACATGTGACTCATATGTTGCTACAGATGATCCATCTGTCGCAACATGTGACACAAATGTTGCTACAGATGCATATGACACAAATGTTGCTACAGATGACTCATATGTTGCTACAGATGATCCATCTGTTGCAACATGTGACACAAATGTTGCTATAAATGCCCATATGTGTCAACATATCACCCATCTGTAGCGACATATGGCACATCTGTGGCAACATCTAACCCAAATATTCCTACGGATGACTCATTTTTATAATTTTAGGTTGTGCATCCATGGCTTGTCCCAACAGAAAAGGAATTGCAAATGCCATATCTAATTACTCTAGGGTTGGTTGAAACCTTATTTGATCATGTTGTGGATAGAGTTAAAATGGAATTGGTTCTCTTGTAGAAGATGCTCCGGCTTTCTCTCTGAGAAGTGCAAGAAACAAGATGAAGATTCTATCATATATCTTCAAACATTGAGTCCGGCTGTCAATGAATTTAAAAACAAGAGGGGTCAAGGTCATTCCATCAAAGAATGTTCGGCATCCATATACGTTACAGGCCAAAAGGAGGAAAAAATCCTTTATCAAGGCAATACAAAATTTGAAGAAGAAGATCTTTGGAGAATTGCCAATGGCCGTAGGAGAGGAAGTGTTGGAGTTCAAGTATGTGAATGTTTATAAGCGTGTGACTATAGCTGAAAAGAACAAACTGGTGGACCTGACGAGAGCAAAGGAACTGCGTGCACAATACGACATGCATTTTTTTAGTGGAGAAGATTTCAGGACCATGACAAGCATCGACATTTGGTGGGAAGACTTGGTAATTTTTCTCTACTAGTACCTTCAATTTTATAATGTTCGTTTGTTTTATCTTTTCAATGATTACTCTTTTTTACTCTTTAGTATTATTTTTTATTTCAATATGTTGATGAAATCCTTAGCCTCATGCGGGAGAGGCATGTGAGATACCCTGAGTACTATGATTCCACAGATAGAATCCTGGATCTCAACTTCTATTCCAACTTCAAACTAAGATATGACAAAATGAGCGAGGAGGCAACAACAGTTGGTGGCAGAAGCTTTACACAGTTAATTAATTAGTTTGAATGGGATGAAGATATGATTAACTATGTCAGGGGCATTAGACCATATCCTGGAGGCATGGATTGGATTGGTGCAAAAAGGCTTTTGGCAGTCATGAACTTGAACAAAAACTCATTTTGTGACTCTTGAGATCCTCTTGCATGAGGGTCGCATGAATGTGTATGACTGCCTGCTGATGGGTATGGAACATGCTAAGTTTTTGACATTCATACAACCTGTCTTCGAGTTGCTACCAAAATTGTTGAAGCAAAGTGGAATAATGAAGCATTTGTTAGATAAGTTCCTCAATGAACCATGAGAATTTAAATGTCGATTGGAACCCATGGTAACAATAGCAAAGTCGTGTGCGCGTCATATTCGCTTGCATTTATTGAGCATTTGATTACTAGGACAATAATTCAACCTCCCCAAATCCTGTTGTGTGACAATGTAGTTCATCGAATGCAATGGGTTTGGGCTGCTGGGATAGTATCTAGGAGCTTGGAGCCTTGATAATGTGTTTGTAATTAAAGACAATGTTTTATTTTATCACTTATGTTATTTTATCTTATATTGAGAGCAAGTACATAGTATGTGATGTTATATTGAGAGCAAGTACTTGATTAAATGTTGTTACATATGTCTCATATGTAGCAACATATGGGTCATCTGTAGCAACATATGTCTCATATGTAGCAACATATGGGTCATTTATAGCAACATATGTGTCATATGTAGCAATATATGGGTCATCTGTAGCAATATATGTCTCATATGTAGCAACATATGGGTCATCTATAGCAACATAAGGGTGATATGTCGCAACATTTGAGGCATCTATAGCAACATATGAGTCATCTGTAGCAACATATGTCTCATATGTAGCAACATTTGACTCATATATTATGTTAAGAACAAGTAAAAATGTTGGAACATGAGTGCAAAACTACGTTTATTTATCTTATTTCCACAACTATGATAATTTTAATAGTTGTACACAACTACATATGAATTTTCCATCCTCCACAGTGTTCTTCTTGGTAATGCTTAAAAATAGAAAAAAAACCACAACAAACAACACGAAGATT